>OX459029.1:24808792-24945615 GCA_949775025.1 Tricholauxania praeusta | reverse complement strand
GAATTTGTAGCAGACGACCTTTTAGTATGCGCGTATAGCGTTTCTCTTGACCTGAATAATAAAAACAAAGTGGATGTGATGCTAACAAATAGCAACCGAGTTTACATTTTTTACAATATAAAAAATTTACTTTAGTTCTAAAAATACAATGTGCAAAAATGTTCAAGAAATATTAATTGACAGAGATAGGATGGATTGACATAAAATTGCACTTATGTAGAACTTGAGCAGTTAAACACTTCCACTATAATCATTCCAGGGCATTTAAGGATAAAAGACACAGGCAAAGAGAATATTTAATAATTAATAACATGGTGATAATATTACTTAATTTTCATTTCAGAACTTTAAAAAAATCATTGAGTACCCTTCATTTGAAAAATAAAATTAATTTTGTTTGTTCGCGTTTTTGAACCACATCATAGTTTAATAATTATTTTTTACTGACCTCGTCAATAAATGTGTTATATCAAAAAAGTTACAAAAACTCTTGCATTTAAGTTTTGGCGCACTGCGTTATATTTTTTGCTATAATTCTTAACTGGTCATTGCAAAAAGTAAAATGTGGTATGTTTTTATTTCTTTAATGCATTTTGCGTAATTTTTTGTGTTTTTGCACTTACAGTACTGAACAGAAGGCTCAGTATAAAAATAATTATAAAATAAATTTTGGTCTCAGTTCAATATATACGAGAATGCATATATTAAAATTAATAGAAAATCATCTGTTGCTCTTAAATTTCTAGACCAAAACTCATAATTTTTATAGCACTTGTCCCATACCCTACTCAAAGATATTAAATGAAAATTGAAACTTATTTAATCGAATTTACAGATATATTTGGCACTGCTCCTCCTGAAGCAAAGTGCTTCCAAATTTGAATTAGCAAATATGGCGCAACACCACGGCGCCAAAATAACTAAATTATTACAAGACAACGCAGCAGAGTTATAAAAATAAAAGAAAATTATTTACAAATACAAAATGGAACATATTAAAATAAGAAGATGAGCGGGAGAGTGAGACTGTGGGCATAAAAAGCCACAGAAGAACTCGACACAAAAACAGAAAAACAAATAACGAATGATTTTAATAACGTAACATTAAACGCAATACAGTGACGATGGCACGTAGAAAATTATTATTTTTCTTCTTCCTTCCTTCCTTTTTTTGTGTTGTTTATCGCTTTTAGTTAAGTCCTACTCCTACTTTGAAGCACAAAGAATTTCTGCGAATTTTTCTGCTGTTGATGCTACCGAATTATGAGATTGTGGGAATATGATCAACCCAGTCGATGAGTGGCAACAGCAGTATTTGTAGTCGTTTGAACTTTCCTTGGATACAGAGATTTTTTTAATTTTAAAACGAATTATGGGAAATACAGTGGAACTTCTTTAAGTCGAACCTCGATAAGTCGAAAACCTTCTAAGCTCGAAAAAATGTTGTGTTCCCTTCCCTTCATGCCCCAAAACCTCCATTGCTCGAAATCTGACCCCTCTATAATTCGAAATAATTAGTGAGTTCCTACAAGTAAATTCAGTATGTATTTTCCCTCTATGACTCGAAAAAAATAAATTTGATCTCTGCATCTCGAACATAGAAATGTTTGATTTTACAACCTTTACAACTCGGTTATTTAAAACGAATTAGCCCATAAGTCGAAAACTTTATAGCTCGAATTTTTGGCGTCTCCCTTCAAGTTCGACTTACAGAGAATCTACTGTACTTATAATATGGAGTTTCCTTTATTTCGGTGCCTCCGATGAGCGTGCAAAACACTGGCAATGATGGGAGAAGTAATAGATAATATAAAAAAAAACTGTTAAATCAAAGCTCATTTTAAAGCACGTGGCTAAGTACTCAACAGATATAAACAATTTCCTTAAATAACTTCTTGTGGTCTATGAATTTAACAAGAGAAATGGAAACATACTTACATGTCTATTAATACGATTATGTTGCAAAAAATGGGCCTTTTATACATATATAAAATATGAAATTAATTTATTTAAGATGTTAAGAGGTTTCTTAAATAAAATTGTGAAAAAACAAAAACGTTAAATTGACAATAATTTGAAAATTAAATTAAGAAATGAATAGAAAAGAGATGAACAAATAGATCGAAAATTAAAAAAAGAAAAGACAAATTACTATTTTATCTCCTCTAGGGACTGCATGGTTGTAAAGCTTTCTCTAGAAAACCCAAAAATTCATGTGAATATCAATCTTATACTAAATGTAAATTTATCAGCACCTTTTAGCGAATAGCATTTTTCCACAATAAGGGTAATCCTCTAAGTGCGACAGCTCGAAAAACGTGCAAAACTTGAAAATTACAGAGGAACACAAACGAATGAGGAACGGCTGTTTGAGTAGTGTTGCCGCAGCAATCAAAAGAAATACATTTCACAAAGAGAATACATTTCAATGAAATTTATTTAATTTTTATTTATTTTACCAATCACTGCATCCATGTTAAACTTTAATTATATTTTCACTTTTGCTTCAGATTGACAAATGTCACGTCGCTGTTTTGATCAGCTTACTTTGTTTGAATGTATGTGAGGTGTCACACGGTGGTGATTTGACAGCGCTCAAACGAGACTTCTTGTTGCTTTTTATTGGAAATCTTAAAAAAAAAATCGCTGAGAGTGGGAGCACTTTTCTATAGAAAACAACAACAACAAAATTTGCTTTGAGTGCTGTCTGAAATCATCACCGTGAGACACCACATTATGTTACTTTGAAATATTTACTTTTTATCAAGTTACAATATTCAAAGTAGAATTTATTTATTAAATAAAATAACACAAAAAAAAATTCTGATAATCGCGCATTTAGCATATTTAAAAATCATAGGTAATGCTAAATTTAAGTGCAAAATTCAAATCAGCAGTTTCACTTTCCAACTTTTCGACGCTGTTTGCTCATCTTCGAAAGTTTTCGATGAGTGAGCAAACTTTACTCCTTACAAGGCTCGAAAATATGCTCAGTTTTCGAGACATCTTCGTGTTTATTGTAATACTCGAATTATATACATAGTTGACTTTGTCTTTGAACATTACTAATAGTCCAAGGGCCGACTGTAGAAAAGTCGAGCGTATAAGATTACAAGATGGGATGCATGCCAAATGTTAGAGCTCGATGAGCCTAAATAGAATATCTAGAGTTGCCTTGCCAAAATCTGTCCCGATGGCCGAAAATGCCCGAATTTTAGCCAAATTTGTTTTTCTCATTAAAACTGTAGTACATAACAGCTCGAAATGTTTGCCAAATGAAAGAACTCAAAGAGACCTAAATATGATACCTGGGATCGCATTGTTGAATCCTGTCCAAAATATGGGTTTTCACCGGTTTTTTGGGTCAATTTTCATTAATGAAGATATCAGCTTGAAATTTGTGCCAAATGATAGAGATCGAAGAGCCGAAATAGAATATATAGGGTTGCCTTGTCGAATCATGTCCTAAACATTAGTTGACACCCGTTTTTGGGGTAAACTTTTCTTAAACGAGTGGCAACCCATGTTTGGGATAGGATTCGGCAAGGCAACCCTATATGTTCTATTTAGGCTCTTGAATCTCTATCATTTGACACAAGCTGTTATCTTCATTTCTTCCTGATTGATTTCTTTTCAATTGAAATATGACATTTAGAATTTTTATTTGAATGAAATAATTTTCTGTTTAATTTTGCACACCAGTGTACTTTATGCTACATTAAATGGAAGTAAAAATCTTTTTTTTAAATGTCTGTTATCCTAATAATTTTTTGTTTTGTGTTTAAAAATGATCGACAGAAGTAAATTGAGATTTATATATCCCACGGTGTACAAAGTTGTTAGTTACTTTTTACTTACATTATTTAAAAGTCATTAATGTTCGTGTTGTCTTATTTCTTTAGCAAACATTCCCACTTTTTCAAACATCAATGAGTCGCAATGGGTTCAAGGCTAATATTCGCACTATTCGTTCCGAAGAACAGTTTTTCGGAAGTGTATTGAAATTAGACTCGGAATTCATTTTATAGATAGTGAATGAGTTTCTTGTCATATATCCAGGAAATTTTAAAACTTGCTAAAAACTATGAAAAGATAATTATTATATACGTACATGGTCCAAATGAACTGAAAATGCTCCAAATGTGCTAAGGAAGATTGGATTCTTATGAGTGACAATTTACATAACCAATATCGGTCACACAGCAATTCATTACCTGATGAACAATTTTGTCCTAGTCTTGTTTCGTAAATACATCCCACTTGCAAAATAAAACATTACATTTTTTTAAGCCTACGATGCAATACCAGAATGATTAAATAATTTATTTGTGTTCTTACCTCTGGTTGTATTGAATCTCACATTCTGTGACAATACTGTGCTCGAAAGCTACCAGCCTTGAGTTAATGAAAGTCTTTTGCTACACTTTACCATGCACAACGATGCAGCCATTGACCTTGCTAGAAACAAGTCTGAAATGATTTTCAACTGCAATCGCACAACAATTGGTAGCTTCAATAGGATCGAGCAAATGCTAGAGACATAAACGTTTCGTTGACCATTGAACTAAATTTATAAAATGTTGTATGGAATGATATTGGCTTGTCACGACTCGAACAAATTTTAGCCGCTGGTAAGCGCCACGTCTGCCAACATGTGAACAGTAAACTGTGACCCCCGTGACCCCCCCTTGGATCCGCGCCTGATTTGTTATCGGTCATTGTGTCAGGAAAACATTCAAATCATCGTAAAATTCATATTTTGCATAACATGCACATCATGGAATCAAAAGAAAGAATCAACTAATATAATCTGCGCTTACGTTTCCTACATTTTTAAATAGGCATCAAATGACTGCGTCAGCCGAAATGAGAATAAAAAGTTTTAAAAGGTAACTATTTACTTAAGATAAAATCCAAAAGACTTAATATTGTATTTTTACCCTTAATAGTCATTAGTTTTAGATGTTAAGAAAGATGGGTTAACAGAATTCATTGTTGTGAAAAATATGATATAGTCAACTTTGTGTCTATTTGGCTAAACTAGAGCTAACAAATTAAAATGTGTCCAACTTGGCGAAAATCTTAAAAAAAAGTTTAAAAACTTATGTCAAACTAAAATTATTTACTAAATGGTCTTTAAAAATTGCCAACATTTTTAAATCATTCGTTAAAGCGAAATATGTAAGCAAACTTGAGCATTTTACAAGAAAATTCCAAACTTTCAACCCTGCTCACTACGCCGATATTTGTTGAAATTCCAAGCTATTCTACTGATTATTTACAAATCTACAGGACAACGCATAAAAAAAAAATTAAGTATGGAAATATATCATATAAAGCGAATAATCTACCATCTGAAAACCTAGAATTATGGTAATTGACAAAGAATAACTTCAAGGCAGTATCTCGTTTTAACAAAAATATTTAAACAGCTGCGCATAGTTTGAGATGGCCCATGTTCTTTTTTATAATTACCTTACATAATTGTAAGATGTACACATATTCCTATGCTAAAAATGTTCTCTTTCAATATAATGTAAAATGTATTCGTTTATAAATAATAATGCTGCTGCTACTTTTATTTATGTCACTTGTGTCAAAAGAAGCAAAATTTTGCCATTTAAACGTGTCAATGTGTGCAGTTTTTAACATGGTTTCCAAAGTGCCAGTATCTTTCTTCCGTTTCCCTTTACTTGTTTATTTTCCTGCGTTTGTGTGCGAAAACACAGTTATCTCATTCAAATGCACTTTTTTTCCTCTATGGGTGCATGCAATTTTTTTGTGTTGCTGCTGCTGCCTTTTCTTCGTTTATTCAATTTGTTGTTGACATTAGAGACGCTTTGCTGAAGCATTCAAATAACACGCCATGTTTACGTTTGTTTTTTGCATATTAAATATTAGTCTGTATTTGTGTGGGTGCCTCTGTGTTTGTTGGTGTGCTCAAATGCTCGTAACTGGATTTTGTTTATCTGAATTTTATAGCAATTGAGTTAGGTTTTCTTATTTTTATTTTTGCAATAAATTTTATTGCAATATAGAAAAAATAAGCAGAACAGTAATATGAAATGATCAAAAAGAATTGAAATATTTCATTATTGGCTTTAGATTTGTGGGGAAATTTCGAATGAACTCGAACTTTTATTAAAAGAAAAAAATTTCTTTGGTACATGAGGTCATTTGACTTAAAGCCCTTCAAGTTAATATCGATGATTCGGTGAAGTCCCTTTATTTTTATTATTGAGTTTCAATCTCTTTGCTTTTAAACTGTTTGCTTTCTCTTTTCTTGTGACCTTTATTGCCGATGTACTCTCGTGTATACGGATTTTGCAAACGAGGCTAGTGAGCGTAATTATTTTTTCTTATTTTTGACTTTACCTGGACGGATTAAATAATACGTAAAGCATTTTTTTAAGAAAATTGAATATTTGACAAAAATCGGAAGTAAATATGACTTCGACGAAGATAATCTTTAACGTGTGTAATTAATGATAAATGCTTTATGGTAAACCACAATAATCCACCGACATTTATTATAATAAAACGTATGTGCATCAGAAAAGTCTGCGTAAGAGCATTTGAAACGGCCATCAAGTCACGTGATATTGCAAGTCTTCCAAGTTTTAATGTACGCAATTCAGAAACCAAATCTAAATTAAACGAAAGACAAATCAAGAGAGGTAAGTATGAGTGCAAATCGTACGTTTTCATGTTTCATGCGGATATAGCTTTTGTAAAAATCAATATAAGATGGAATCCCCTAGAAAAGGGTAATTTAATGAGCTACAATATTGGTGACAAAAACCTTTCAAATTTGACCTAAATTAATAGAGATGTGATGAATTTTCTGATTTTTTTCAATAAATGTGTTAATAAACTATTTTTTCTAAAATTCTTAAAAGCTTAGTTATTTTGCTTTAAAATTATGTATTGTTTCTTCTAAATTTTTGAGCACTCAACTCTTTTTTTTTTGATGGAAAACCAAAAAGTTTTTTCAAAATCTCAATTCCCAAAATGTAGAAATAAAAGAATCTGGCGTAAATGTATGCTTTGTAGTTGTTTGCTTGTGCGATCGCTTCTATTTTTTTTCTTAAGAAAGACCATATTTTTGTTGTAAATGTTTTGCTGAGTTGAACAATGTTCCCAGCAAACTACAAGTCAGAAGAAAACGAAGCTAAGTCATTTCATTGTATCGTTCTGTTTCGTGCTACTGCTACTGAGTTGCAGAAGTTCCAACTTGACCTATACTTATCAGTAAGTCCTATAGTCTGACGTAATAGCAAGTGCATAATGTCTCAATATCTCACAATTCTGACATGATTAAGCAAACCCAATAATGATCTTTTTGATCCACCACATCTACAAAAAATTTTATTTTTTGATTACTTTTAGCTCGTAACTTTAGGATGGGATTCCTCATACAAGTATACATGATACGATAGCAATTATATTAAAAATGATAAATTTTATTGATACTGAAGATCAAAACATAAATTTACAAATTATTAAAAAATAGGTTTTTGACAGTTAATGGTTAAATATCTTAAAGTTCTCACATGAATTAAAAATGCATACAACTGCATTGCATAATTTGTCACTTTTTTCAAAATGCATACAAAAAATTTCAACTCAGACGTGTTACATAGGGTTTTTTTTTTTGCTGAGTTTCAACTTTTTTTAATAAAATAAAAATTTGATATATAATTGATATTTGATTTCGAAAATCATTATTGAGCATAATTTTTTTCAAAGAATAATACCTTTTTTAAATAAGTAATTTTAAAAAAGATGCATTTTTTTCCTATAAGATTGTTAATTTTCAGAAAAGCAAATTGGTTATAATACGAACAACTGACCAACAGGTAACTAAATTGCACCTTCTATCACATCTTTCTTATAACTATAAATTTTTAATAAAAATCGAACTGGGTAAAATGTTCTTAAAACTTGTAAAAATATACAACTTCCACCATTACTAACTCTTAGGGAAATCATTTTTTCACCTTGTGCACGTAGAGACTTTTGATTAGTATTACATAAGCTAATTATTTCAAAAAATTTATGTTCATTTGACCAAAAGGTTTTTTCCAAATATCATCGCTCACTTGTATAACAAGTTGACATTTTTTGAATTTTCTCCAATTTTTTGGGTGAAGGTATATTTGAGGTTGGTCTTCAGTAATAAACTGGATTTAGAAAAAAATGTCTATTAGGGCCGTTCTGCAAGTGAGCGAAGATATTTTGGCAGAGTTAATTGGCTTTGTCATATTGGTAAAATTTTATAAAATATTCAGGTAAAGGGTTTTTCAATAAGAGCTTTGGGTTTGGTTTGGGACATCAATGAAATTCTTTATTCTTGAAAAAGAACATTTGATGCCATTATGTATGGAACTCAATTTGTTTTGCATGGCCACCATGGGCACGCCTGCAGAAGTTCAGACGCTGAACCCAATTTTCAACAGTTTTCAAGCATAAATCGGCCGATACTGCTGCAATTTCACGTTCGATATTCGTACGACGTTCATCAATCGTCACTGGCTTGTTGGCATAGACCATAGACTTGACGTAGCCCCACAGGAAATAGTCTAACGGCGTCAAATTGCACGACCGAGGCAGCCAATTGACTGGGCCTTTTCGTGAGATAACACGTTCACCAAACTTGGTTTTCTATAAATCGATTGTGAAATTTGCTGTGTGGCTTGTGGCGCCATCCTGTTGGAACCACATATTGTCCAACTTCATATCATCCATCCATCATATTCGGTTATGATTGAGCGGTAGCGATTCTCATTCACAGTAACGTGCCGGTCTTGATCATCACGGAAGAAGTACGGCCCAATGACGCCACCGGCCGATAAACCGCACCAAACCGTAATTTTTTCGGGATGCAATGTTGACTCATGGAGTACGTGTGGATTGCTGCCTGACCAATAATGCATATTTTGCTTATTGACGAAACTATTCAGCCAGAAATGAGCTTCATTGCTGATTATGATTTTTCGATGAAAATCCGGATCATTTTCAAGTTGTTGCTCAGCCCAATTCACGAACATACGACGACTCTGGTGGTCAAGCGGCTTCATTTCTTGCGTTAATTCAATCTTGTAAGGATGCAGGCCAAGATTTTTTCGCAAAATTCGCCACAACGACGTCACAGAGATGCCAAACGCTTGAGAACGACGTGTGAGAGACTGATTTGGGTCTTCCTCAATTGATGCGCTAGCGGCAGCAATATTCTCGACACTACGGGCACTTCTTTATCTCACTGGCACGGGAACAATTTGTACTGTGCCTGTGGATTCAAATTTTTCCACTAGACGCTCAATTGTTGATCTGACAGGACGATTATGACGACCATAAATTGGACGTAGCGCTCTTAAAGTTGAGGTCACTGACTCCGAATTTCGGTATTAAATTTTAATAATTTCGACTCGTTGTTGGATCGTATATCTTTCCATGATGAAATGGCAAACCTTACTGAAGAGAAATGTCAAAAGAGCGGGAAAAAATATGGCTTCGTTTTTTTCAGAATCTGTTGATTATTTTACATTTGTCAACTTTCTTTTTACATTTTTATCAAAGTACTGTCAATGAGGTAATTTAAAGAGAAAAAAAAGAAATTCTGACTATATTCCCATAGTAAAACAAAGCTGCATAATTATTAGGTTTATTGTTACAAAATGCTATGTGCAAATGTCTCGGTGGATTTTTCTTATAAAATTATCGAAAATGATTCTACGATTTTCCTCAATATTACTCTATTATATTACTCCAAAAGCAGGTGCTCATTTTCTAAACGTAAATTATTTTCTCTGGCTTAAAATTTTTCTAATTAATATACAACAACTTTAATGCCACAACTTTGTA
Organism: Tricholauxania praeusta; assembly: GCA_949775025.1. Classification (NCBI taxonomy): domain Eukaryota; kingdom Metazoa; phylum Arthropoda; class Insecta; order Diptera; family Lauxaniidae; genus Tricholauxania; species Tricholauxania praeusta. The sequence continues at coordinate 24,935,751 of OX459029.1, read as the reverse complement.
ATTTAATTTGCTGTTATGCTATTGTTGTTGATGTGTCTTCTTTTGCTGCTGACACGTTGACAATAATGCGGTCGGTTGCCAAGGCAGCCTGTGCTGAGCAGTAGAAAGGTTGAACGGTCCACCAGTCAAATATTTAGCTTCAGTGTTAATGACAAGCAACTTTACACAAGCAAACACATACACAAACACATGCAGACATTCATGCAGAGCATAGCGCTACACAACAATACCGCAAGCTCTATGTAGTCACGTACTTTTAGCCGCTGTTGCTACTGGAAATTGTTATTTGTAACTGTTGGTTGGTTGATTATTTTTTAAATAAAATACACACACACACACACATAAATTGACGGTCAATGCGTCTTTGCAGGTGTGTGTGGGTGCGTATTGTATCGTTTAAATGCACAGCAAATATCATGATTTCATTTTAATGTGTGTACGTGTTGGGTAACATGCCAAACTTTTGTTATTATTGTTGCTGCTTCTGCTATAGCACCTAATGTTCGCATTAGCAGCTTTAACACTTTACTTTTTCTACATTATTTCCGGCAGAATTAGCGCATGTCGAAGGACCTTGCATTATTATTTATATATATTCGTACTTTTTCGATACATTACCATTTTATTTAATGAAGTATTAAACTATACAAATTGTTTGAATGCAATAAAAATCCTCTAAGAAGATAATGAATTTCTCTAAGAAATTAAGTAACAGAGGCTTGAAGTACAGTTTTTTTTCAATGAAAGCCAAAATAAATATCATTGTCATGGTAGGACTTCTTCTTTAATTCGTTGATATTTTGTCTTTCGCATCATGAGTGCTTTTAATTGCAAATTTTTCAAATTTATGCGTTTGATTATATAGCTTTTTTGTTGTAAACAAACTTGTTGGATATATATTACATATACGTGCGACTTTAGAAACGACCCTAGAAGTTTTTTCCTTTTGCAACTGCTAAGTTTTTGCAACATGCGATATAATCACATAAGACTTGTTGTTTAAAAACGACTTCTAGGCCGCTTTTGGCTTTTCGGGCACAGACAATTTTGTTTTACCTACTACAACATATACTTAGGTCGCATACGACTCTTAGGTTGCATTTGAAATTCTAGCCACACGTGGCTTTTTAGCTCTAAACGATTTTTGGGTCATATACGAATTTTTCGTCCATGTTTTGTTTCGTTTGGCTCATGGTCATAAATGTTATATTGATTCTGTATCATACAGTTGCTTAACTTTTCGCATCATTGTTTCCAGAGTCTTATGATTTATTATTTTTTCATTTTTTGACCGATTCTGTAAAAGGCATCATTTTTAATTACTCGTTTCCTTTCTCACCTACGAGTATTACATTATTTTTGTAAATAAAACTCGCACTGACAATAAATATTCACAGCGAAATATAAAATGCATAAACATTTTTATATTCTTTTCACCAAAATTTTTTTTTTCGATTTTCTTTTTATTTTGCAATCTGCGCCTGAATTCGTTTTTTTTATGCTATATCCGCATGCGTTTGTGTATTTTCGCTGACGTTTTTATTTCTTGTAGTCACTTCCTGTTCCTCTAATGTATATTTCCTTTTCGTTGCGCGTCAAATGTTTTTTGCGTTTTCGCAGTTATAAATTTGATTTAATGCTGCTGTGTTTAATTGACTGCAGTTGAACTGCTTTAGCGTCTGTTTTTCCTTTTATTACTGCGATATAAAAAAAAACGCATTCAAAGAAAATAACAAGAAAATAATCATAAAGTCATAACCAGAGAAAACAAAATTATTTCATTTTATTTACTTGTAATGCAGTAAAATCTTTAAGGTTTTTCTCGTAAAGTGAGCTCTCTTGTCTTGCGAGAATGAAGCAGTCAATCTTAAGAATTTTATTTGAAACGTTATTGTAAAATGGTCTTCTAATAACGTTTCGAAATAATATAAATTTTGTTATCTCTTCAAAATATGTAATGATAATTACCTGAAATATTGCAGCCTACCAACTAAATAGATCTTGAGAGATATTGTGCTAGTTTGCCGGACCAGTAATCATGTGCTAACATTTACATGAAGCCTTCGTCACATATTCACACATCTCTAACCGCTGTGATTCTGCAGCAAATAGCATCATCTTAGACTTTCAAAAAATGACATTACAGCATGGATTTTTCAATAGCCCAAACTGTGCTTAAGTATCAGTTGACTAGATCACTTCCAAAATGTCGCTAATTTAGTTATCGTATATTTCATCGAATGCTAGATATTATGTACATTTAAGAATATGATTCTATATTAAATTAAGCACATTAATATTACTAAAGTTAGCACACTGGTTGAAATTTAACCATTGTAGTGACAATAGAAAACAGTTCTGTACTATTTAACCTTATTAAATTTCATCATTTCCTAGTACAAAATCATAATATCGTGCTGCCAATCCCTATCTCTTCCTTAGGGTTCAATTCATCTCCATATCAAATTTCCTCAAAATCGATTCATTTTTTAGCTCCGAAAGCATATTGCCCAGTTAGGGGCATGGCACCGCCTTCTTTAAAAATACCTTGCCTGAGAGTTTTATCCATCTCCTTATCAAATTTCATTAAAATTGCTCCACTAGTATAACTGTATAACTAAATTTTGGTTATGAGGGTGGTGCATCTATCTTTTCTCATGGCTCAAATTTCATCAAAATCAACTCACAACTTTAGCAGTTAAAAGTATTTTCCTGTTATAGGCGTGGCACTACCTCCTAAAAAAGGAATGTATTTACTTAGGGATCAATATATCTCATCAAAATCCATATAGCCTTGACAGCGATTTTTACAATAAGTGTGTTGCCACACCGGGGTCCGTTAGCTTAGCCGTTGAAACGCAATGCAAAAACAGACGTGGCACCACCTACTATTGAAAAAAATATCAAAATACATTGAACACTGCTCCTCTTCACGATTTTTTTTTTTTTAAAAAAACGAGGCAGTTATGCTGTGTTACGGTAGTTAGAAAAAAAAAATGAAACCATTTTGCATTCTAATGTTTATGTGTAGATTTGTTTCGATATAATCGATATGATTTGGTGAGTATCGAATTTTACTGAATATGTATATCAAAATGTCGTTAATTGGACAAAATGTGTCCGATAGTATTGCGAAATATCAAAAATCATAAAATACTATGGAAATGTACGGAAAAACTCGATTAGACTCCTGAAGTGTCAAATAAAAACTAATAATTAAAAAAAAAAACAAAAAAAACATAATTTGGAAAAAGGTCTTCCAAATGTAACATGCCAAGCCAAAAATTTCATGTCTCAAACCCGAGGGGTTGGTAAACACTTAGAAATTTCTGGAATAGCCAGGAATCGAGCGATTTTTGTGGCATGGACTTAAAAATTGTATTTCCTATTAAAACAATTTTAATCAACAAACAACTTGTTTTTCAGAAGGCCGGAATTGCTTATTTTCAACTTGGCAACGCTGCTGTCGTTCAAAATTACATTGATACTCCATAAACAGTTTCATAGATTTTGCCAAAAGAGTTTTTTTTTACCTAAAACTCACCCTTTGAATAATTTTTTCTAACTTAATTAATCAAAAAAAAAAAAAATTGATTTATGTTTCTCAGGAATAAGGGTAGCTTCAATATCAGCCAAACATTAACGTAATTGAAACAGCATTTATGTCACATGCGTTCCAGTTAAATCACACGTCACTGCAATGTTTTTCGTTTCTAATTTTTTATCTTAACGCCATTGTTTCTTTTAAAAGATAATGTTGCGGTACTGGTTTGAATAAAACACAATATGTTTTTGAATAAAGTTCGTATGATATGACTGAAATTATTGTACTATGAACCGGAGCAGTTTATACTTCTCCAATTACGTTGAATGCTAGAAAATTTATATTTTTGCACCGAATAAGCTCAAAATTAAACTTTATTTAAGAGCAGAGTTTTTTTCAAAATTATTTAGAATACGACCCAGCCTATTGCAAAAAACAAAAGTGATTTTTCATATTTTCTTGGCTATGAGATGCCAATTGTCTGCTCTATATTTTTCTAGCTGTCATGCATATCATCCTAATTTAAAATTTGAATAGGCTGCATTTTTTAATTCAAGATTTATTTTTCATGCAGCAATGCTAAAACTTTACTTACACGAAGCGTCATCTAGAAAATGTGGCAGCCGGGACCGCAGACATTATGCTATTATTTCTTAAAGTTTTGCTACTTCGTGCATTTTCTCCATCGCCTCTAACGTTGTTCTTATATTTATACTTACAACGTTTATTCTCAAGTGCTTTGCCACAAAGCTTTAAATTATGCAAGGCCTAATGCATGCCTGCGAAAGCAATGAGAATCTATGGTAGGCCGTAATAAATTCTGCAGCATTTCTTAAACTGTAAGTGCCTGTGTTTGTAAATCTTTGTTTGAGTTTGCAATAAGTCTTGCAGATTTACTTACTACTCAGCGCATTTGCGAAGGGAAGCAGCGAAGAAAAGTTGCAATAAAATGAGTGCAATAAAAGTGAGAAAGTTGCAAAACGTTTTTTACGTACTGCAAATTGCATTTTTATGGTTGTAGTGTTGTTATTTATTACAAATATATTTGCTTTAGCGTGCTTTTGAGGCAAACGTAAGAAATTGTGTGAATTTATATATTTTTTTTTAAATTATTTAATATCAGGTATATAATGGAAAATTTGTATAACAACAATTTAGCTTTCATTTTATGTATTTATATTCTTAAGTACAACATGTCGTATGAGTAATATCAATATTTAAACTTGAAGAGACTATACTTAGTTTGCCGCAAGTCACCTTAAAAACACAGCATACAAATTAAAACCACAAATTTATTTAATTTTAAATTACTGTTAACCTTGCAGCATTTACCATTGTTGCTGCTGCTACCGCTGTGGCAACACTTTTCATTCAAATTTAAACAAGGCTGCAAAGTTGCGTCGCTTATTAAAAATTTAATTATTAAAAAATTTATGTTGCTGACTTCCTAGCGGATGCGTGTTGCGTTATTGTGTCAACAACACACACACGGATGTCACACACACATTAACACATCTATATAAACTTACACGTTCTATGTTTTTATGCAAATAACTGGCACAATATCGACAGCGATTATAACAGCGCGAGGTAGCAAGGACACTGGATCGCGGCATTTGCTTTCTATGGTGGATATATTAAATGCACAAAAAAACCAACAACATAAACAGCGGCACTTTATTGCGTTAATGATGTGATAAAAAATTCTATGCACAAACACATGCGTGCACGTTGCCGAGTTTGTGTTCATTACAGTAATGAAGTGTATTGCTGAAGAACTGTCAAGGACGTGAAAAGTTGTTAGGCTGACAGGCGTCAAGGATGTGTACTACATTTTAATTCATGAGATTTTTAGTGAAAAACTGAAAGTTTTGTACTAAATTTTGCGAAAATTATCGGTTCATGTAATGCCGACAGTCTGTTACAATAAATTTTTAAGAAAATTTTTTCTACTACTTTTGTATCTATTTTGCGTAATTTTTATAATAACCTTGACATAAGTCTTTACTCAAAAGTTTTTTAAAATGCTTTAAATGAAATTTGATTTTTAAAAATTTTGCTTAGCAAATTTCAATTAGCGTTACACATTTTTATAGCGAATTTATATCAATTCTACATATAAATGTCCTGCTTTAAAGCAAAACAGCACATTGAGTGCTAAAAATAAGAAAAAAATACAAATTTGTTTATGCGGCTTTTTGCCAACTTTTGAAGGGGTTAATAAACGATGCTATAAACAAAGCAACAACAACAACTACTTTTCACATGTGCCAAAAATGCTAAAAAAAATAATAAAAATAATGGAGATAAAATAAACACTACACTTGAGTTGGCAAAAAGCAACAAGATATCTAGTACGTCACTTTGACGTATTCGGGATTTTTATTGCATAGTTTGTTTGTGTTATAAATTTTTAAGTGATGTGTTGCTAAATTATTCAGTTTATTTTAAAATTAATTTTTATTCGTCAAAAATCTTTGACGATTGCAAAACGGGAACTAGTGAAAAATTTGCAAGAAATGTTTATTCATGATAGGGGTGGTTATGATTTATTTTTTCTAAATTGTGATGTTGAACGAGTTTTCTTAATTTTTGAATCGGACTTTGTCTAGTTTATTTAAAAAAACCATTGACTGATTTGTAGGACTTATAGAATATCGATGCGAGCTTATGATTGTTAGTTTACAGAAATAATGTTCGGCTGTATTAAGTTAATAATTTCCATAATTTTGTTTTTAATACCTCCGACTTCAAAAATAACAAAAAATATATAAATGAAAAGTTGGAAAAAATGGGCCGAGAGTTAAATATACTGACATAATTCAAATGATATAAAAAGTGATTTACATTAAAAATTAGGTCGATTATTATTATCATTTAAATGCTGGTATTCTGGAAATGAAGAGTCAAGGCTTCACAAGCATTTGCCCATGTATTGAATTAAATGTTTGAGCAATAATTTTAATTCAAATGGGATATTAAGTATGAAGTTTTAATAAATAGCAATAAATTTATTATGATGATATGCAAATTTCATTTAAAATTCATCAAGTTAAATGTATGTGCGATGCAAAAATAAAAATATAAAAAAAAAAACATAAGTGTAACTGAAATTTATGAAGGATGTTCAAAATAGTAATTAAACAATTTTCTGCATTAAAGCGCTTGAAATTGCTTATTGAAGGGTAAATGCAATACTTTCGTGTGTTGTAGCAAACGATGGATACTGCCAAAGCTTTACAGGCTGTTTTGAAACCAAGTTGCCAAACTTTAAAATTGCATATGTGATACAGAAATATGGTAGGAAAAGTGGCAATGTAGCAATTTTTATACAAAACAAAATATAACTCCCTCTACCTTATATGTGCATTTATTTAATACGTTTTCATACACTTATAAGATTCATTTGTGTACACAGCTATCTACATACAAACGTACTTACATTAACACAACTATATGTCTGTGTGCTCGAATATATGAAGTATAAAAATTTTACAGTTTTAATGATAAATCAACAAATGTGGGTGAAACATTTAACAGACGTAGCCACATGCATACTTATTTTAATGGCTATTTGCACACGCTTTTTAAAAGCAATCAAATGCGATGGCATATCTGTGTGTGTGTTTGTGGAATGCATATACATATTTAAAAAACAGCATCCAACATAACAAGTATACGTAATGAAGGCAATGTGTGTAAGTCGCATCGACGGTCACTAATGAAGAACGACTCACACAGACACACACACGTACTTTTAAATAAATAATTTTATGTGTGGGATGTTACAAACATATACCTTCATCACTGCCCAGTAGGCAAGGGCAGGAGCTAACAGTGCTTCTAGAAGGCCTTCCTTGGTAAGTATAAGGCCTTCCACCCTCCTTTCAAACGTACTTTCTTTTTTATATGAAATGGCCGCAGAAAACAGGCCTTCCTAAGCAGGCTTTCTAAGACCGCTTACCGTAGAAGGACTCTCAGAAGTACTTGACAAAAATTTAATTTTAATAAATTAAAAGACTCTAAATATTAATTGTTTTTTTATCCGCGCCGTCTCACTTGCGTTGATATTTTTTAAATGACTTTACAATTTGACAAAGAATACACAAAACTCTTCCTTCTTAACATAACATGAAACAACAGAAGACTAGCTTGCACACCTCTCTTAATTTCTAACCATGTGTATACTTTTCATGTCATATATGTACAATTCATATGACAAAAAAGTTATGCCGAATCATAAAACATTGCAATACATGAAATAAAAAAGAAACAGAAAAGCGCTAAAGTAAATGGAGTCCTTCTTCTTTTCCTTCTAATATCAGGCCTGATAGCACGTCTGTTGTGGCAAGGCATATTATGCCTTCTGTGATTGTATTTTTATTTGCATGAAAATCTAGTTTTGAGAAGTCCTTATATAATCGCAGCAGTGCTAGCAGGCCTTCTCCGAGTAAGGCCTTGCTCCGTTGCCTGCTGGGTGTTTAAGGTAAATATGAGTATTTTTCTGATATTAATAGAGTAAATTCTTAAATATCTTTGTATAAAAAATATTTAATTTAAACAACATTTAATATTATGATTCTTGTGTAACGTTCTATCTAATCGCCAGTCGATTGTTTTCAGATAGTAATGGAAGCTTTTGCTTTCGACACCTTGCCTGTGCCTTACGAAAAGGATACCTTGTGGTTGTTAGTAATAATTTAATTCGGTTGCTTGCAGTTACAACTCTTATTTATCAAGTTTTTGATCGCAAGTAGAAAACAAACTTTTCAAAATTAAAAAAACAACTGCTTTATCTATCGTTCAGAATAAATCACAAGTCTAAACAAAACTGTTCATACACTTATAATAGAAATTACTCACTTAAGATATGTTGCGCCTTAATGAGCTCTCATACTTAAAATTAATGTAAATATTTCAAATTCGTTTATATTCGGGCTTATCTTTCCAGAAATTAGGCCACTATTTGTCGATTTTGATGCGAAAGTGTCACAGTTATTGTGTGATCACCTACAGCACTTGATGTTGTATTGTCGGGAAATATCGGAATGTTCGCTTAGGGGTCATCAATTGCTCATACGATCCTTACAAATAAATCTTCGACTTATAAGACAATATACTTTAATTTTGTAGGCACTTAGTGATGCCATTTAAGGCTTTTTGTATTTGCTGCAGATCACACCTGAATAGCACTTCAGAAATTTGCTCCCAAATTTGATATTTTATAGAAGTGTGAGCAATACAGTTTCTGGAAACATTGTGTTCAAACAGGTCATTGTTTTACACTTCTTTTCTGAATTACGCATGCCTTTATGAAATTTTAAGCAAACATGCTCAACTTGTTGGGTTTGGATATCTGTAGCATTGATTCAATATCCACAAAGTATTTTGCAAGGTTTTATTTCCTTACAATGAACCCCATTCTAAGCATTAAATTTTAAATGTGTTCCACATTGTTGATCTCCTGGTACTTATTTTTATTTCTGCGCAACCATTTGAAGTAATTTTGCATTAATCATAATACCACAAGTGTATCCATTATGTGTGTATATTAAAGAAAATATAAAAATACGTTCCGCAAACTTCTAAGGTAACAACACCAAAATATTATTATCTGCACAATTTCCAGATTAACGCGTTTGCAAAACTCTATTATTTATACTAGTACATACTATACTGCAAATGCACAAATATACGAATGTGTATGTGCATAACACACAAATGCACACATCCAGTCAGGAATAAGTACTTCCGCTTTGCACTTATTTATAAAAAACTAAATATCATTTTATTTAAATAACATTTAAAGTTTTTGTTTTACTATTTATATTTTTATGATTGTGCTTTCCTTTTATTTTTCAGCTGCAGCGGAGCAATTATTATTTATTTATCTGTGCTAATTTATTTGTGGCACATTTTTATGGCAGCTACTGTAGCGTAAATATGGCTGCAGCTGCAAATTTATTATATCTACGTATGCACATACATACATATATTTGCATGTGTGTATGTGTGCTATTTGCACTATTTGGCTTTGTTTAAGCATTAAATTTGGAAAACTTAAAGCAATAAAAATAAAACTCCAACAAATAATATTAAAAATTTTCTCACTTTATAGAAATATGCACTCAGACTGTTCCATTTTTTTATTATGACTTTGAACAATTATAAAAAACGAGTTTGAACGCCATATTTGCAATGATGGTGTTTGTTTATTATTATTTTATTTTTTGAAATGAACGGAAGTTAATTTAAAAATTTATTACATTTCCAGGAATTGTTTTTATGCATTGCGCAAAAAATAATAATAAGAATTTCAATGAATTTTTTTGAAGCAAATAATTTTGCGTATGCAACTTTGAAATGAATAAAAATTTTCGACCAAAACAAAAACAAATTCATATGAAAAAGTGTTGTAAAAAACATATTATGCGCCGCATTTCCGACGTTCGTGTTTAAAATGGCGCCAACGGCATTCAAGCGTGTCTTAGTTGCGAATTCATAGTTGCAATTCATACACACAATCATAATTTTTGTGTGGAATTTATTGTTTTGGTATACCAAAAACAATAAAACTGAAAGATAGAAAAATTTAAACCAAACACAGTTAAAACTGTCTGTATGATAAATTACTTCTTCTTAACTAAATTAAGGAAAATTGCGAATTTTTTTAATTAATAAATAGTTGAGTAAAACTTGAGAGTATGAAATTGTGCATGCACAGTGCTGGATTCTAACTCATTTGTGGTGTTGGGCCATATATGTATATTTGCCGCCTCTTTGAAAGCCATTTTCCTTAGCATTGAGTTGGATGATAAGGCACTTAAAGAGAATTGTTTGGAATAAAAATGACGAGAACTTAAATATTTTTTAATGGGAACAAGCTTTTATATAAAGCAACGTTGGAAGAGAGAGTGAGCCTTGACCATATGAAGTCATACCTTTAGTTTTGGGGCTACGCAGATTCCAAAGCTCATATGACTTAGCCAGCTACGATTGCGCAATTGGATTCCAACAGTACTCGCGTCAAATACCATTTGAAATTCTCGAGTAAATCATCGAAAAACTTCAGAATGGAAGCCGCAGCTATGACCAACATCTATATTTCTTTTGTATTATAATAAACACAACCAGACAAAATTGAGTTTGTGTAATATCGAAAAAGTTACAAAAGAAATTGCAGATTAATGGAAACAAATTTAGAGTTTTTTCGCATTATGTTTATATTTTGCTATGATTCTCAACAGTTCAATGCAAAAATTTAAATATAGTATGCTTGTGAATTCTTAAACGTCGGTTAACAAGCTTACTGACGCAGTGGTTGAAACTAGTATAAGCAGCTTGTTGCCCATTTTTTACTCCTTTAATCCATTTTGCGTTTGTAGTTTTTTTTGTGTTTTTTTTTTTGTACACCTACAGTGCTGAACAAGAACCTCAGTAAAAAATATGAATATGAATTTCTTATTTGTTTTTATTTTTGAAAAAATTCATCTAAAATAATCACCCTATATATTCATTCAAATTTTTTATGCTTTAAAAACTGTTTCGAAAATTGAAATCCCTAGGTAACTAAATAATAAAAAGTAATTGATGTGAAGACCTCATTTTTTATATAGAACTTCTGGTTTCTCAAATACTTCGGACAAATATAATAGGGTCTCACAAAATGGAGTTATCGCTACAGAGCGTCAACTTCATGTTGACATACTTTTCGACGCTTTTGTCTCTAGGATGAAAAACTCCCCACAGCTAAACGCTATACTGGAATGCGTATTTAAGTATTTTCAGTAAAGTTCCCCCTAAAAGTCAAAGCTACATGTCAACTTAAATTATTACTAAAATTATCTCTAAAATTTTCGAAATATCATCAAAGCATTTGGCGCTATAATTAAAATTTAATTTTATTTTCGTTTAAGTGGTTGAACGCTGACAGCACTTTCATTTTATTTGAAATGAAAAATACCTACATATGTATACCTACCATTTATTTGATGAAATGAACATTTTCAATTACCATAAATTTTCCTCAAAATTATATGTATGCGTCACTTTGTTGTCAAATAAAAATTGAAAAAAAAAACTTTGACTCACAAAGTCAAAAAACAGGAAATTCCGACTTTTCTGAGAGTTTTCTTTTAAAAAAAAGATTTCCATCAATTTTGCTCTGTTGATTAATGCACGCATTAGTGTGAAATATTGAAAACCTCATAGTTGCATGCTGTAGCTACGTACGTACACTGTGATATGCTGCTGCTTCAACATATTCAACGTACCTGGCATATCTGCCATATGTCATGTGTAGCATGCAGCATGCAATGCATTGATCTTTTGCTACTGTGCGGCATCTTCTATGTGTTCTTTGATTTATTTTAGTAACGAAATGTAACTTTCTGTTGCTTCTGTTGTTGTTTTGAATAAGGGGGCAAAAATATTATTAGAATGAGCACACTTGCAGCAGTTTCTAACGTTGAAGTGTTGCATAGTTGAACCAGTGCACAATGGAAAGTTTTACGTCTTTTTTGCTTCAGCTTCAAATTCAAAGTTGTAAAAAATATCTATTATACATATATGTTTGTTTCTTGAAAAAATGTAGATTTTCTAAATAAAACAAAATTGCAAATATTTTTAAGCGATAAAATTCAAACTGTTATCAGATTTTGCTAAGTTTAAAGACAAGCGTACAAGTAAGTTATAAGAAAATATTTAATATTTTTGCTTAGAAAATAAAAATTGTGCATACTCGTGCTGAAAGTACCTACAGACGCATAATTTAGAGTGCAATAAAATAGAAAAGTATCAAAATATTGAGTTGCGTTTCAGAACTAGCAAGTCATAATACTAACAAACAGTATTCTCAAATCAAAATATATCGCTCGTTTGTTGGAAGACTGTCATAATTCAGAAAACATTTTTATTCGAACAAAAACTGCCATTTAATGTTTTACTTTGTGTATAAAAATCATAACGATATATGTATATTATGCATTAATTAATTTTCCAATAAAGACTATTTATAAAAGTTTACTTGTTTAAACTGCATTTTATGAATGATATGCTTCATGTTTCAAGGTTCTCGAAAATTTCCAAAAATCAGCTACAATTTGAGCCGCTCTTGTACACATTTGTATGTATGTTAATGTGACCAAAACAGATTTTTATTTCATAAGCAAACAGTTGTATTAGAAGTAGCAGTATAAAGAGCAGCAGTAGCACTAAACAATGATAAAAAATTCGCTTATGTTATGCGGCTAGCGCACTTGTGCTTTGTGAAACCATAAACACACAACATTTGCAACATTCTGTTCTTTATTGTAGCTAAAAAATATTTCATTTTTGTATGTACATAACTTGACAAATTATTGCAAATTCGTTGTTGGTTTTACTTTGTTTATTTATTTTTGGCTTACATTTAACCATGGCGTTTTAAAGTATGCAAGGATTTTTTATCAACATTACAGAATTGAACGCCTGACTCGCTGCATAGGATTATAGCAGAAAGTCATCGTAAATTGTTGGTTTACAGACAAATGGTTTCGTATATTTTTTTCTTATTAAATTTTAAAGCAACATTTATAGAAAAAAAAGTCATCGTTTTGAATGCAATATCGTGGTATGTACATTTATCGTTATTTTGTTTGAAATCAATGCTAAATGTAAATTGCGTGTAACATAGCTTTTTTTTCAAAAGCAAATAATTTCGGCCTTAAATATAAATATAGACTGGCGGAATGGAATGGAATAATAAAAGCAAGAGATTATTTTAACGTTCGAGTGGCCTTACACTCATCGAGTCTGGAATAGTTCGGCTACGAGCCAGACGATATCATCCCTTTGCAGGATAATGACCCGAAATATATGGCTAAAATTACAATGAAATGGCTTCGAGACCAAAATATTACCTGCTTGGATTGGCCAGCACAGTCACCGGAGATTATACAAATTGAAAATTTGTGGAATATTTTGTTAAAAACATACCCATGAGTCAAATAACCTCACAAAATCTGGATGAGCTATGGAAGGTCGCCAATGGGCAATGGTCCGTGATCAGTACTCAAATACTAGACAAATTGAAAGCGAGTATGCCTAAGAAAATACACTTCACCACTAAAGCCAAAAGCGGCCACATAAAATATTAAAAAATTATTTAAAACGTTTTTATTACTGTAAGTTACAAAACTGTTCACAAAAGACTAAGTATAAAAATAACTACCCAAGTTAAACAAAACGTGGAATATTTCAGTTTTGTTTTTTTTTAGCTAGAATAAATAATTTACAAGTTTTCTGCATACTTTTTTTTAAAAACCTTTTTACAAAAAAAAATACAGCCTTAAAACCAGAAATATGTTTTTTTGTGAACAGTTTTGTAAGTCACTGTAGTTATAATGCAGGGTAAAATCATTTGGGAGAGCCATGCGTGCTGAAATCGGAACAGTTTCGAGAACATCAATAATTAATAATAACTTTGAATGTGAATGTTGGTGACAATGGGAGAGCAAATTTTTTTATGACTCCACAGTTTTTTCCGAGAATTCGGGCTTATTTCGAAAAAATCAAAGCAAAGAAATAGTGAGAAAAACAGTACTGTACAAAAATGAAAGTTATTGCAATGCAATGGAATATTTATTGAAGAGAACAACGTAAGAAAATATTTATCCAACCACGCAGTAAAAAAAATTATCCATTGACCTAAGTTTGAATTTACATAAAAAGCTAAAACTACAAATAGACGATAGTAGTCTTTGTAAAGTATGAGAGAAGAGACTCTTTAAAATATATTTGTTTTCATTAAGGAAATCTCTAAATTCGAAACAGGTGTAGCCGAAATTGTAATTCGTTATCAAGTGAAAATTGTTCATTATTGAAAATATTCCTTCAGCTTGCGCATTAGAGCCTGGTAATCATAACATGAAATTAACATTTTCAGTAAATTTTTAGAAGTAATGTTTTGAGCATTGAAATGAGCAATAATTTCGACCTATCTCTTTTCTACAGCTGTTAGTGTTACATCCACTTAATTAAGCTACAGTCACACATCTTTATGCACTAGAAAATTCATCAAAAATTTATCCGACATTTAAAACTAAATCTGTTTTTTTTGTGTGAAATAAATATAAAGCTCTTCTCAATACTAGACGAATCCGATGTTTCATAAAGTAAGACCCAATCGAGAATTTAAACTTCATAAAATACAGAATTCTTGTTTAAAATATGCTGTTGGCATGTTAAGTAATAAGAGATTCTTAAATTTTAGAACAGCAATATCATTGGTTTTTTAAATCCATTTTTTTCATATTTTTGTAAGCAAAAGTTTTTAAAAAAATTTTTTTTTTGAAAGTACCTTTTTGGTGACAGTGAGTGAATTGGCTGAATCGCTATATTTTTGTCATAAGAAAGATATATTTAAAAGCTTCACTAGTATAGCCTGAAATCTGTGAAATTTTCAATTAATCTGTTAATATTTTTAATTTTTTTTATAAAAAAGACAAAGTTTATGTTACTGTGCTAGTCAACAAAACACGAAATATTTTGAGGTCATTTTCCGGTACAAATAGGGTTAAAAAGAAGAAAATCATGTATGAAAGATATGTCAATTGAAAGGACATAGATTGCGCTTCATAATCGTGTCAAATTTGCAACAATATCATGTGTAGAATACATAAACATTTTTAAACATATAGCTGGTTTTTAAAAGAAGCTAGTTAGTTTTGATAACTAAAGCTCAGATTCTGATCTGAATCAATATACTAAAATAAGTATATTCTATGTGAAACCACTTCTTGGAAATCAAATGACATTTATTTTTTATTAAAATTAAGAGCTTCGTTTGAAAAAGAAGCGGCTCATTGTAAAAAAAAAACAATCTAAAACAAAATAAAATATTAACACTAATCATACCAAGACTTAATATATACCTATTTCTACCATAGCGGGTCAAATGACCCGACTTTATGTTTCATGCTTGAATGTACGAAATATGGATGTTAGGAGGGAAATAAAAATATAAATTAAATTTATTATAATTAAACAAAATAGTATGTTGAGCATTTCTATTACAAAAGCAAAAAATAAAAATTTTTAATTCATAGTTCATCGCTTTTTTACATATAAGTGTGTCCATTGTACATATTCCGCAAACATATTTTTTACATTTAGAGCAAATTTTTTTGGTTTTGTTTTCTTTACAGTATCCTATTTGACATCTCATACGTTTATAAGCATCTGTAGTAGACTTAGGCAACGATTCTTTCGTATTTGTTTCTTGTTTTGGTTGTTCACGGGCTTCTCGAAAATCGGCGCCTAGTTCTTCTGCTAGCTTGAGTAAAAAATTTTGTCTCGAGATATTTTCTCCTGTCGTTTGCTTGTACAAAATCCAGGCATTTATGCCAGCTAAATCAAGGATATTGAAAAAAAAACTTGGAGAGGCCATCTGCAAGACTTAGATTTTGTAGTAAATTTCTTCGCCATTTGATCGGTCATGTCTACACCAAATTTGGTTTTATTGTAATATGAAACAGTTCCAGGTAAACGTTTATCATTGTTTTCTACTTTAACGAATTTATGTTTAGAACTAAGTAAAAGTACTTTTTTTGTTGGCTTACTTTTATAGATTTTATAGAACAAAATTCTTAACGGGTCAAATGACCCGTTATGGTAGATATCGGTATACATCAACGATTACTCTCTGTTTCCTAACAGTTTACGATTTATTGATATAATAGCTATTCCATTTGATTCAAGAGCCAGGCATTTGATTTAGTACTGCTGAAAAAACGAAAAAAAAAAATCATTGTATACTTTAAAGATGTGTAGTAAGCGTACCAACAAAATATTAACAAAAACATGGAGAAAAACTAACAGCAAATTTATTTTAATTTGTCAAGCTATATACAAAATAAAATCTTACAAATATTGTGTGTTTATTGTCGTACATAACACAAATGCGTTAGTCAGCAAAGCATAAGCGATTTTTTCTAATTTTTTATTGCAGTTGCATTTTTATGTTGTTGCCACTGCCACGACTGATGGTGCTGCTTTTTTTTTCTTGCTGCTACTACCACTGCCACTGTGTGCATAGGGCATAAAAATCCGCTTTGGCACTGCAATAATCACATTGGTATATGTTAGCTGGTGCATTTCATATTTGCTTATGTTTGCATGTATACATGGGGGGCTCTTTGTGTTTTTCTTTTATATACGTTTGCATACCAAGTGGCAGCTTAAGCAAATTGTTGTAGTTAGATTTTACTACAATTTTTGTTGTAGTTGATCCTTTTTTTTTTTGTTACTTTTGGGACTAAAGCTTTTGGAATATTTTGTGTTAGGGAATTTATTTTAGAGATTCTTGTAGAGATTTTTCATTCGTTTTGAAAATTGATGCTATGCAAATCCGACAAAAATCTATGCAGCATGAACGTATTTTGTCGGAATACAGGGATATAGGCGATTGTCATGCAAAAGTGAAGAGTCTTAAAAAGAGCAACATACAAATTCCTTTGAGAGTTTTAGAAACACCAAATTGTTAGGTACTAATGGTTGTTGCAAATTAAATTTTAACTTTTTAAACTTAAATTGATAATTTATTTTGTGGAAGATTTTGCGCTATTAAATAAATATTTGGGAGTTTTTTATACAAGTTATAAAAAATGAGGATTTGATAAACAAAAACTAGCATTAAGATGGGACAAAGTGGCATTGTAGCCCAACTCTATGGATCTTAAAATATTCGAATTTTTACTGTGTCTTTTCATGCTTATTAAAATATTTCGCTGTGTTTTGACAGCTTTCAGCCTCAGAATGCGTCTATTATAAGGAGAATTTTTCGTTTTTTTCTTTATGAAAAATGCAATAAAATAGACGCCCCATTGTTTGGCCTTCAAAAAATAAAAACCAAATAAAATTGTTAACAATACTTTTAATTGAGTGAAAACAAAAACAACAACGCCAACGGAAACAATATACATAAAACACGTGTCAGCCAATCCCAAAATATATTGAACAAAGTACAATTTCGGCTACTCCGCACAAATCATTTCCTTATATCCTTACAAAAAAAAGGAAGAAATAAAAATTTTAAAATAAAATAAAAAATAATAATAGCAAGTAAAAAATAAGAAGAAGCATTTGTAACGTTGTAAAAGTAAAGATACAACAGCTCAAGTGGGTGGACGACTATTGGGCGTGGCTCAGTAAATCCACGCACACAGAAACATTCACAGTAAAGTAAACAACAATCGAGTCGAATGAATGAAGTACAACCAACGCAATGCGGATGTTAAGAAATCCATCGAGTTGTAAAACACAAAACATTGAGGCAAAACAAAAGGATAACACAACTACCAGTACAATAGTTTTGTTAATAATAAAGACAAGATTCGAGTAACTTACAAGAAAAAAAAAACAAATAAAAAAAACTTTCTCAGTAAAATTTATTTAGTTGGAAATGCACAAAACCATTATTTCTTATAAGCAGAAACAAAAACAACTGTATTTACGTAGAAGAAAATCCTTTTTATCATCCTTTGTATGGTCCAGATGAACTCACTCGCATACACCTACATAATCAGTTAACAAAAATTATTGCAATCTCTTGCAGACAAAACTAATATCCGTTTTCTATTTTTTTTTACTTTTAGTTCCTGCTCGCCTGGTTTGGGCTGCTGTGGGAAAAAGCGTCGAACTTCCGTGCGATTTAACGCCGCCCACACCACAGGATTCAGTGAAGTTACTGCTGTGGTTCAAGGACTCAACTGGTATACCGCTCTACAGGTAAGTTCAAATCGTAATGAAAATAGAAAAAAAAAATTTAAGTAGAGAGAGAGAGAGGTAGAGGAATATTTTTACAAAATGGAAATACTTTGCAAAAATGTGCTCAAAATTTTATTTTTAAGCTTTTAAAAGGATAACTTAGTTCCAACATGAAACTTGAAAAAAAACTTCAACCGGAATCTTGGCCGGCGGGTCCATTTTAGGACTAAGAAAGTTTACTTTTTAAAGAGGATATCTTAAGTATCAATAAACGAGCAGCACCTCTGGGGTGTTCTCAGGCCTTTTGGTATAAGGCATCTAATTTTTCTTTTGTAACTGCATCATATTTTCAAAGATATATCGTAGTAGAGAGTTTGGTTTACAAGTAAACTTTTAGAATGATGGTCCTGATGGCGAGGAATCATAAAATATTTGCATAACAATTGATTTTGTACACTGACATCGAGTAATTTAGTCTCGACATACGGGTGAGCTTAAATGTATTACGGTTACAACCAATAATGATCCAAGAAGGTTACCACACTTCCTCAGACGTTTTAGCTGACCGTATCACTGACCAGTGATATCGATACCGGTCGGAGTCCTTGTGTTTTCGGGTATTTCTGTGCTAGAATAATTCTTCCTTCGATTACGACAACAAGTGCATTCCTCACGTATTTTGTCTAATATTGCGGCCGTCCTTTATTTGTAATGAGCTGCAATTCCACAACAAAGAAGAGATGATGGTCAAGAAAATACTTAGTCTGACACAAAATTCTGCCGTATTTTTTCCAGTGGTTAAGATTGTGCCGTCAGCAGCGTATAATACAATCGATATAATGTTTTTTGTAGGTGAAAGTTTGGCAATGTAAAGGTTAAACTTGAGTGAAGATAGAACCCCATTTTTTAGGCTCTTCGTGTAATAAGTCTGCACCAGCATTGGCATGCCACAAATGAGCGCGATGTTTTCGAGCCTTAATGACAAAAATTGAATTTGTGACAAAAACGAATTCTTAAGTTCATTCTGAGAAAAATTAAGTATTTATTCATAAATTGATTCAAATCATCAAATTATTTGTCAAACATGCTCAAACTCTCATTCAATTACAGATATTTTTTTGTTCATCAAATTGCTTGATAAACAATTTTAGTAGTTGTGAAACCGAGGTTGATCTGGAGTTTGCGACATTTACGACAGTTTACGACAGTTTACGACGTGTGACTGTCGTAAACCTAAAAATCATTGTGACATGCCAACACTGGTCTGCACCACCAAGAAATTGAGTTTCTGAATTCAGTGTGTAAACGCCAACAATTTCTTGGCGTTGCACGTTTGCGATGGCTTGCATAACTATAAAAAATTGTATTGAACACCGTTAAAGGTTTTTGTTCAATACCACAAATGAGCATAATATTTGATGTTTCTTCTATATATAAGATCTTTGCTTGGAACTGTAGGAGAAAAACCAATGCTTGGACAGTTGTTCTTTTTTCCGAGCAAATATTTTTTGATAACTCCTTTTATAATAGACAGCATTTCAGCTATATAGCTCTATGTGTAAGATATATTGTCCATATATAGAATTCATCAACAGTACTGATTGTGAGTATAAGGAAAGCTGTATAAAATTATAATTATCTCACAGAGCTCACAGGTCAGTACAGGGTGTGATAATACCAAATAATTACATAAAACAAAAACATTTATTAATATCGACTTACGGGATAACCGATGTGCAATAAAATGATATTTAGAAATATCGATTCATAAATAATTCTACATTTTACTTTATGGTCTCAATTTCATATTGGATGCCGTTGGTATTTACATAGTCATAAGTACCTGAATTGTGTTTTAAGCAAGAATATACCATTAACAAGTATTTGGCGCAAGGAATATTGTTATGTCGCTAAAGTACAAATTTATCAATGTCGAGTTAGGTAAAATACCGATTAGCAAATTCAATATTTGAAAATATCGAATTACCTTAACCCTTTCGACCCGGCTTTCTCCTGGTAATGTTAGAATTAAATCTTTGTATGGAATTGGTTGTTTGGACGCTTTGAAAGTATTCTGTCATAAATACGTATTTAAATTTTTAGAGATATTTCAACTTTCATTGGTACATATGGTGTACCATCCGGGTCGAAAGTATTAACTATGTACCACGACTCAAAAAGATATTATGTTTGGTCCAGTAAGCAAAACTTTCGCTATCTACCAAAATTTTTTGATAATTAAAAAGTATTTTAGAAACTATTAACCAAACACATTTGAGAAACATTTTCCTTTGATAGACACTCTATTAATTTTACATAATATATTTGAATAGTTCTTAAGAACTTTATCGCTTTTTGATAGTGTTCAATTAATTGACTCATAATTTTAAACATGGAATTCGTAATTCCGTCATACAGTGCAAGGTAACTCATATACATTTGTGCTTACAGATTTGCAATGCTGCAAAATCTATTTTATTTATTATTTATTCTTTCCTTACATTTCGGTGGCAACGATCTTACCATAAAAAAAATCACCATTAACAAAAGCAACAACCAAAATAACAACAATGCCAACAACAAGATATAGAAGAACAGAGCAGAACAGAGCAACACAAATGAATGAACAAACAAACAGCGATAATCTCAGAGGGCAATAAATAATAAAATGGGAAATTGATTTTGTATGGCATGGTGGTGGTAACAATGATGATATGGCGTGTCCTGGTGGTGGCGCCGTGACCTGTTTCTGAATTCTGTTTTTTTTTCTTTATTTTAGCGCTTTCTAAAGCTTACCTACCACTCGCTTGCTGCACTCAATTTGCGTTATTTCTGAAATGATTTTTGGCGCTTTACAGCTGTTAAGATTGTAAGTATTGCTGTTGCTTCAGCTGTTATTGTTACTGCTGCCCTTTGTTTCTGGCGATCAATCTGTCCAGTTACTGGTGGTAATAAGGTTTTACGTCGCCATTAAAGCTTACCACGAATAAACGTACTTTTATGACTTATCTTCAATTCATTTATTTATTCATTCCACCGATGCGTGAAATATGGTTTACAGTTTTGTTAACATATTTTGAGTATCCTTTTAAGCTAAGAAATATTTTTGTGCTTTTTATGTATTTGGATTCGTATATCCTATAATTGTTATTCAAATTCTTCCTCAAACAAATTTTATGTGTGTTTTTCTAACTACGAAATTATTTAATAAGAAAATTAATTTCATGTTGAAGGAAACGGAAGTAACTACAAAACGCGCTTGAAATATTTTCTTACACACTGCCTTAAGAACTTAGCAAAAAGATATCAGCGAAATTTTTACACATACGCTGACTAAAAGAAGCACACACGCGCAACAACATACACAAATTGTATGTAGTTGAGTGGAAACTTCAGCAATTCATCAACATCAAAATAATCGTCAACATCCTTTATTTTTTCTCTTCATTCTGCTCTTTTTGCCTTACTAGATTGGTGCTTCTTACGTTGCTGCTTTTTTTAAGGATCCTGTTTGCATGATTTTGTTGCTCTAGCTGCTTCTTTTGAAAGTAGTATGCTGTTTTGACGTACACACGTAATATACTTTGTTATAATAAAAACGTAATATACATCCGATTACCGTAACGTTACGTTACATTGCTTACGTACGTTATATGCCGCTAGGTACGTATAAAAGTGAAGCAAATTTGCTAACATGGAAAAATTTAAGGAAGGCTAAAGAAATTGCAATACCATCCGGTATTCTCTAAAGTATGAACCCAGTGGAACGACCTGAACTGAGATGTTATGAGCGCTTGTCATACTGATTGATTTTGTTTTTTTTTTTTTTAATGGAACGTCCTATTGCGGCACATTCGGAAATCTGAGCTAGAGCATATGATAACTTTCATTAAAACGCATTTCAGGACTGCTTTGACTTGATGTCTCTTTTTGTTTCATTGTTATTGACCTGCTATGTCTGACTATGTTCAATTAAAGCCTGTAATTCCCGTTGGATAATTATTATTTTTTTTCTTCATCATCATATCACTAACATTCAGGCCATATAAATTCCTGTGAAGTCCTCGTATGGCGATATATCAAATCTGATTTTTTCCTGTTCTGACTATTTTCACCGCTGGGCACATCAGTCGAAAAATGTGCTGGTGAATCTGCCTGTTTAAAAATTTAGTTTTAATGCAAAAATAAAATTGCAAAAAATTTTATGCAAATAATGCGAGAGAAGAAAATATGTGTGATGATTTTAAATGCGTAATTTACGTGTAAACTGCAAATAATTCATAGATTTTGTAGAACCAGTTTCTTCTTTGCTTGTGTGTGTAAAAGTATTTGCGTGTGTATTTTGAGTTCTGTTAACAGCTATGCAAACACTTGATTGGTGTTAATAGGAGCTAACACACGGTGGGCTTTAAACAACTTTTAATAAAAGTGCGAGTTACAACAAAAACTTTTATTAGGGATTGTTAAGCATGTAAGTTAGAGTCGATATATGCTAAAACAACAGAAATCCTTCGTTTTTAAATGAGCCACCATCTAGTGAAAATGGTTGACCACGCCCAGAGATATTAAACATTGAATTCGGCTATTTTCGCAAAAATTGCGTTTTTTTTTCGAAATTCGAACTAACAGAACTCAAGACTTCGAATACCTAGGGAGCAAAACAACGAGAAACAGAATTTCTTTTGCGTTTTAGTAAATTTTCTGTTTTTTGTTGTTTTGCTTTTTCGTTTTTCATATGAATTGTGGTAGGAAACAAAGTGGATGCGCCGTTCGCAGTTTTGATCTAGGGAGCTGAAATTTTAGGAGAATTTTCTTCAAAAATTCTATTATATAGGCATATAGGACCGTAAATTTTTTTAAAAAAAATAAAAATACCTCCTTCGGGTGTATTTTTTCCGCATTTTTAGTCACACGAAAAATGTGAGCGTGGTTTTACTACAGTGGGTGACGTCCCCCATTGAACTAAAAAACCCAAAACGCTATATCTTGGCACCTAAAGTAGACATTTTCTACGTTTTAGTAAGTCGGTTTTTTCGTTAAATTTCAACGGAATTGGACATAAACCCTGTCCGCGCAGTTTTCAGGTTTGAGCTAGGAAGCTCAAATGTTGGGTCAATTATTTTTATTCCTCAAGCTATAATATAGGAAAAAATAAATGAAATCAATCTACAAAAGTTTGAAAAAAACACCCTAATGTAGATATGTCCTCAAAATGTTTAAGTAGATGACAATTGTTTCAAAATCAATAAACGACGGAAAGTGTTGAAAAGTCGAAAACTTTTTCAAAATTCCAGGAATGGTGACAGTTTAAAATATGTTGATTCACAAAGGAAATATTGGCCAAACGTACCACGAAAAAAAAAGTAGTTGTCCGATAAAGTTGAAAATTTGTGGTCTTATTTATTTAATGGTACTTCTCAAACCAAAAATTTATTTATTTATTTGCTTGCAAAGCCTTGTTTTTAAACATTTTTAACTTTTCTCCGGATTCGTAAAAAAAAATTTCACCTCAGACGTTTTGAATAGGGTTCTCTACTAAATTTCAGTTTAAAAAAATAAAAAATTGCGATCGAGTTTTGGAAATCAAAAATTTATTTAATTTTTTTTTTTAAATTGGATAATTTTTTTTATTGAATAATTTAAAAAAATGTGAACTTGTTTCCTATAGATCACACATTTTCAGAGTGGCAAAATCATTAAATTTGGAACAATTGACCAACAAGTAACCAAATGCAATAGATTTCACCTCATATCATTTTTTTCTCCTAGACTATCAATAGACCAAAATATTCCGAAAAGTATTTTGGAAACTGTTGGAAGTTTGGGCTGTTTCGCAATGTATGTTTTTCAAATTTCATACTTATGTTACACGTATTTCATGCGTATGTAATATCATATCAGTAAATATGTCCTAAAAACTTTCCCAATTTTAGTTTTTGTTGTAACTCAACCGTGTAGTTAATTTTTGTCAAAGCTCACCATGCACTTTAAATCGAAAATGTTGAAGAAGCCTCCACATCACTCTTAGTATGTCAAAAATATTGAAAAAATCGAAAGTCTTAAAAAATTAGAAAAATTTTCGAAGAATTTAATAATGTTGTATATTTGAAAAATAATAAAAATACCGAAAAATATATAGAGTTAATAAAATCGAAAAGTTTTGAGATAGTTATAAGCCTTGTGAAAAGTCGAAAACATTGAAAAATTCGACTCAAGACGAAAAAGTTAATAGTGCTAGCGTAGGCCTGACACGAAAGTCCTCACCATTAATTCAGTTCAGTTCAGTAGAGATTTTCAATCTTACCTGCCGGAAGGGATATTCACATATCAAAAAATTATGATTTGCTTGAAACATAAATATTTTATATATTTTTGTTCGATTAATTTTTTTTTTTTTAAAAATATTAAAAAGGTTATGAAGAATTATGCTGGATAAAGGGCAATCTGCCGTAAATAAAAACAAAAAAAAAAAACGTATCTTCAGCTAGAGCATAAAAACCAAATATACTTATAAAATTTTTTTTAATAACAAACAAATACTGCAACCCAAAATGCGTTATCTCAAAAATAAAAGAATGTCTTAACAAATTTGAAGGCTTCTACAATATTAGCGCGCAAAAAATATGAATTGCATAGAGTTTATTTAAAAAATCTTTGTATTAGGTAAACGTTTTAGATGAAAGCAACTCATAATACGGCTCTACAGAAAACACAGAAAGTTTTTTCATTTTATTTCAACGGTAAAAATTAAAAACGAAAGTAATTGCTGCTTAATTATGAGTCTGGCGGCACTTACCGCTGGAAACACAAACGCAATTTACTAAATACCGCACATATACACTCAAAAACAGTCACGCACAAACACATACACACGTCCTTATTTACACCTATGTACATTTGTATGTATGTATATATTAATAACATGCCAGCTGACCTGCTCTAATGATCTACAGCGTTTAGCAGCTTGCTGACCCAATAGGAAAAATAAAATAAAAATTTAATAGAACTATCAATTCCAATAGATATTTAAAAAATGGAAATTAAATGTTATGAAAATTAAAAGCATATCGACTAAAATTTTATTTGTTACTGGAAAAACGTATCTTATTCAGTGCAAATAATATTTAAATTTTACTTTTATTGGTTTTGAATTCCACCAAAATTTTATTGTTACTTGAATGTGATTTCCACTTACAATAAATATTTCTAGTAGTAGTGGGGTTTGAAATTCATAACCACTAAGCGCTTAGTGGTAAAAGATTTTGTTTTTAACGCATTTACACTTAACAGTTTAGTAATGCTAAATTCATCCACCTTCTTGTACGGTAGTTTGATTTGAATTTCGTTTGATTTTGTTGACTTATAGATCATTTACTTCCGAAGAAGATCTGATGGTAGTAGGTTTTTTTGCATGTCGGACTGTTTGGTGGCGAGAAGGTATATGTCATCGGCATAAGCGAGTTCTATCAGATATTTACTGAAAAGCTATTGAGTGTTATGATTTGTAGAGTAACACTCTGCTGAGGACATCGTTCTGTTCTATCAGAAAGAAGATTGGTGACGCCAGAGAACATTGGCGCACAACTGACATGGACTCAAAAGAACAAACTTTGTTGCCGTTAACATGCATTTAACATCTTTGTATTTAACTCGGAAAATATTTGCATTTGGTTTCAAAAATAAGTACAAATTGTGGCACCACTAATTTGAGATTTTCTTTCGATACTTCGGCATTGATTCAGCTTTCGTTGTGGGATGACCAGCGTTATCTCTTCAAAATTACATGTTTCTAGAAGTGTTTAGGTTTAAGTAGTTGTCGCACAATATTTTTGTAAGATGGGATTCTTTTTTGTAGGATTTCATTGCAAGCTACTTATATGCATCTCTTGAAAACTTTTTCACAAACATTAACACTATTGCTTGAAATTTGTTGCTTAAATGATTTTCATCACTAGTGAATTTTATCGCAAATGAGTTTTATCTCATGTTATGCTTAAGGCACAATATTTTCAGGAAACCAAAAATATAAAGAAACATCAGCAATAATCAGCAATTGAATATTTTTTTGTGAATGGGTATTCTAATTTGCAACATGGTCTAAACGAAATTCCTAGCTTGACAATGGCGCACTATATGTGTGTGCATATTTTAATATGTATATGTGTGCAAGTGTGTGCCTGCATGTTAAAGTTATACTTTAATGCACCAATTTATTTTCAAGTATTTTGCTCTACTGTTTCACTACCACTTATCAAGTTCCACTCACTTTCAACGGCTGGAAGTTGGTTAAGTGCTGCATGCAGCTTCTAGCACTCGTTCTGCTGTCACTCAGCCAGGCAGGACATATGGCGTGATATTGTTGATGGCGACGGCGATAATAAAGTATACTGCTGCACGATATAAACATTAATTTAAAAACAAAGTACCCTACATTATAACAGCAATAGCAACAACAACGACAACCCTTTATTAAGAACAGCAAATGCAAATTGTTACAATTTGTTCTAAATGCTGTGCACCACGGTATTAAAGCAATACAAAAATATGGAATATTCAGATTTTTCATAATCTGCTGAATTGTGGGAGTAAAAACCGTTTACTCAAAACTTTGCGTTTATTTTGCAAAACCTTCAATTTTAATGCAATTTTCTTATACCTTGCGTTAATTTTGCAACCGTAGTAAACGACAGGAAGTTGAGGTATTAGAGAATTCTTATAAGTCATTTAAGCCTTTTCGGTCAATTTGTTCCTTCTGCTATAAGAAACAAACTCAATTCTCTCTTATCTTTAAGATTAAGTTTAAGTTTTTGAAATTATTTTTGACAAATCACTACATTGCTTTCTTCTTTATTTTTACAGTTTGGACTCACGCGGCGGAAATGTCAAATTAGCACCACACTCTGCCATAGCTAGCGACTTGGGCCAGCGGTTGTTCTTTTCGATTGGGGACAATCCTAAGGATTCACGTTTACAAATACGTGATGTCAAGCCAACAGATGGCGGTGTCTATCGTTGTAGAATAGATTTTTTTAATTCGCCAACGCGTAACTTTAGAATTAATTTAACATTAGTAGGTGAGTACCAATACCAATATAATGGAAAAACAAATTAATATAGGGCGGTAAAATACGAAAACAAAAAGTAATTAAATGTCACAAAAAAAATGTCGTTGTATAAGAAGCCAAAAATTTAATTTTCTCTAAAGATAACGAACAAAAAATAATCTGCGCTAACTGCTGTCGCTGTAGCTTTTTTGTTATTGAAATATTAAAATACTTACATACAAAGTTTTGCCATTTCAGTTTTTGTTTCGCAAAATTACTTTAGTTCGAAGTTTTCTTTGTTCGAGCTCGAAAATAAAATTAACACATGCAATGTTTGTGGGAAAAAAGAAAATATTAACCAAAGGTTTCCTTCTTCTATTATTCAATCTTTCCAAGCAATGAAACTCATAACTTTTGTGAAGTTCTTTTTTCTTCTTATTGAGTTTAAGAGAACATAATGTTTCAAAACTGATCATCTGTTAAGATTGTTTTCTGTTGTTGACCATTATTAAGAGCTTTAATTACCTATGCATTAATTTGTTTTGATTCTAGGAAATAACAGAGTTTCCATTTATTCTCTTTTTTGTGCTAATCAGTTGTTCGAAAATATTCTTGAAATCATTTGCAGTTACGTTATTATTGCGAGTCATCACTTTTTAAGATTTTTTTTTTTTTTTTTTGTCGAAGTTGCACAGTCCTCGATAGGACTCAAATCAAAAAAAATAAAAAATTGTCCAGCCAATTCCCCTCACTCCCCATTTTTCAAACTCTTCTCACCATAGTATTTAAAAATCCAATTTTTGTTTCTAAATATACCAATCATTTGTAAAATTTTTCGCTGAATTCTAAAAAAATAATAAAACAAAATGTTCTCAATCCGATTTACTCCACCTCCCTCATTTCCTCTTTCCTTCAACCAAAATAATTAAAAATTTAAATTTTTTATTTGACTACTTCACTAATTTTTTCGTTAAAGGTGCTTAGTAGTTTTCAAATAATATTCAAGGCTAAATATAAAAAAATATCATGCTAGACAAAAGTTTTGCATAGAAAATATTCTAAGTTCTTTTCGCGTCCAGCAATATGCTTTAAAATATCGCTTTTTATTGATCCGTGAGGATAAGAACTCTACATAACTTTGAACCCGTAGTTTTTTTATAACATATGTGCCGATTCTCATTCATCTGCTTCAAAAAGTGATGTGATACGATAAATTTTTTTTTTCTTGTTTGGCGGGCATGTCATCGCCCATTTTATTCCAAACCAAACTATTCTAAGAACCTTCTGCAGATCATAAAAAGCATTTAAAAAAATATGAGAAGGTACACAATCACTAACAGATACAGAACCAATTATGTATATATTATGTCTAGAGACTTCATGATATAATGTCAAAGTAAAAACATATAGTTAATATGTTTTCCTTGTGAAAGCTCAAGTCGTGTTTCAATTATTTAAGACACAAATGTGTTGGTATCGATTAAGACTACCATTTTGGATCTTTTACCTGGAATATTATGAAAACGGTCGCGTCTTAAAAAATTTCATGATCTTTTATGTGTTAATTGCGAATTCTGTATTATTTGCCTGCCATAAAATATCAGTTGTTCAGTATGAATCGAGTTGCTATCAAAAAAACCAATATTCAGTTTTAATTTTGAATGTTTTGAAAACATTTGTTGGACGTAAAAAATTCTCAAATTGATATCTATGTTAAATTAAGAAGTCTATAATTTTCGTCTCACTTAGTCGCGGTACCGAAATCTTTCAATTGAATTTGGAATGGCACTATATTTCAAAAAGCGATGGATTTTTTTTTTTTGTTTTTAAGAAAAACGAATTTAAAATTAAAGCTCTGTATGTTCTGAAAATAAGATAATTTTAGCTCACTATAACGCATTAATTGTTACTCAAAGATTTGAATCCCTTTGCAGAAGAACTTGAGCTACAAATTTCGGCACTAAACTAAGTTTATCCGAAAATGTCACAAATACCTCTCCAATACATTTGATATCTCTTTATAAAATATTCATAAAATAATAGACTTCACTAGTTTACGATACCATTGTACTTGATATTTATAGTATTCCAGAGATATTGAAGAATCAGATGTAATGGAATTATCTTACTTGATATTTCAGTGAACCATTCAACATAGAAAATGATAGGTTTGTTCGAAAGTAAATAAGATCTGACCCTTAACTACTCTTGAGTATAAGTTTTGAGAATGGCCTTCCTGAAACTTTGCTTTAGCAAAATAAGAACTCTTTAAGTAAGTAAAGCTGGGTAAATTTTAATGACTTTATCGAATTGTTTTTAATCAAATACGTATTTCAAATCAAAAAAAAGAAATACGGTCCATAATCACAGCTTATATGGATGGAATAAACTTAGATGCCCTTTAAATTATAAAAAAAGAAAACTTTCACTAAAATCAAACTCTTTCTAATTATAGTATTAACTTGTAAATTCAATATGACATATATAAATACATTTTTACACAGTCCAACCGACAGCACTTTTGCGGAAAGTACTGTGATGTTAACTTAACACTTTAAATATCGTAATAAAAAGCCCTAATACAAAGTCATTAAGTTTTAAAATGTCCTTGCGTTCTCATGCTTTTCGCTTTTATTAAATTTTTTCACACCAAAAACACTCAGCGATGAAAACCGCAAAGCGTATCCTCAACTATTTCTGCTTGTTCTTTTCGTTCACCACATTTTTATTGTGCATTTTGTCGCTAGTCATTTTCTTTATTACTTTGTGTTTTAACTTTCACAATGTTGCCAAAGCAACTTAAAAAATTCCCTGGCGTAGCTCAACTAAAAACATTCCGTGTCGTAGTCATCGTCGCCAACGTCATAGTCCAGTGTTGCCATTTGATTACAAAACGTTTTTCTAATATTCCTCAATAATGCAACATTATTTGAAGTCATTTTTCTTGGGACCAACGTTTTCAGTTTTTTTTTGTGTTTTTTTTTTTTCTACCAACGATGTTGGTGACAAAGCCACAGCCACAAGCGAGTAATTTTTTTTTTATTTTCGCAAACCCCTCAAACACACACAATCGAACACATGGCTCGTTATTTTAACCGGAAAAAGTTTGGACGCTGCTCACATAAACGACATTTGTTTCTTGGCTTCCATTCTCCCTCCCCACCCTTTATTCGTTTTCAGTTTCGTTTACTTTTTGGCTTAAGTCTCTTTTGGTAACATTTTTCAAGGTTTTTATATGCTTTCTTTAATGGTATTTTTCTGATATTTTTCTTCACACTATTTTTTCATTTTTTTTTCTCTCTCTCTATTTGCAGTTCCTCCCGAGGAGCCTCGCATATTCGATGCACAGGGCAAGGAAATATCCCAGATGGCGGGTCCATTTCGTGAGGGATATGAGCTTTTTTTATGCTGTCAAGTGAAAGGAGGTAAGTGATTTGTAAATGTCAAACCCTTGTCACTTTTATTGTTGTTGGCCAGCGTGAAGCCGTTGGTTGGTTGGTTGTGGTAAGGGTGTGAATTTTTATTTTGGTTGGGTTTTTTTAGCTTAAGCAGTGCTTGTGGTTTCTGAAGGTGGCAAATGATTTTGTTGGATGAAAAAATAAAATAAAAATTTAATAGAATCTGTAGATTATGTTGAATAGGGAATTGAATATTCAATATATCAAACAGATTGTCTATTATTTTTATAGCTTAGAAATCAAGAAGTGAAAGGAAAATATGAAGGAACTTGAATAACTATGAGTCTTGTATGAAATAATTCCATTTACAAAAAAAATATTTGTGTGTTTCATTAGCAAACATCAGAAAAATAATTTTCAATATAAATAGGTTCATAAAAATGATCCCAAGTGACAAATCCCTTACCGTTTTTCTTTTTCTTATGTTAAATTTTCTTTAAGTTAGAAAAGTCAAAACTTACATCATTTTATTATGAAAATTTCAAATGTTATCTTGCGATATAGCTATTTCAGGCCATTTATGTTAAAGTCTGGTTGGTGGGTCGGCTCACCTTCCTTCGGTAGGACTCTTTCCCAAGACATTAAAAACATATAATTTATTAATCTCAGCTATATATCTTAGAAAAGTCTCTCACAATGCTTCTAATTTTGTCAAGAGGCCTAGTTACAACAGGGTAAAATATGATTAAAATTTTCGTTTCTTATTTAAATTGTAGACTCTTAACTAGTGTTTCACCGAGGCTACGAGGCAGCCTCGTTTTTGACTACGAGAACGAGGCGAGACCGAGGCGAGAACGAGGCGAGATGGAAAAATAAATTTTCCTCGCTTGACCGAGGCGAGGCGAGATCACACGGCACCTCGCCTCGTACTCGCCTCGGCCTCGCCTCGTCCTAGCCTCGTTTTCGAAACCAAGAGCGAGGCGCGTTTTGACGAAATCTGAAGTCGTAAGAATCTATGAATGTAATTTTTATAATAAAATCTATATTTAACTAATATTTTAGTATTTTATTTTGAGTAAACTACTTTGTTTTATTTTTAATCCGCATGTGCTTCTTACGAGTTCAGATTTGGTCCAAGCGCTAATGCACAGAAGTGCTTGGATCGCATCAGCTTCTATGTGACTTCGCCTCGATTGATCAGTTAGGGAACCATGTAAGGCTATGTAAGGCTATAAGCAAAACTGCATGATTGACAACACTGCATTGAAATTGATTTATTCTAATAGTCTTTCTAAGAACCGGTAAGGTGATGCGAAACGCACAGGGTAATGATAGTATATAAATAAAGATCAATATATGTATGTTCGTTGCTAATGGACTCCTAAACCGTTCAACCGACCGACGAAAGATTTGACATACATATATGTTTCTTATGATTTGGAATGCTCCGTAATATAGTTTACGATAAATGGGTGATGCCACCCCCACATAAGAGAAAAACAGAATTCATCATATATTATCAACAACTTGATGCAGATTAATAAAACTTGGTATATTTATAAAAGGTAGAGGCATAACTAAGATTCAATTAATAAAATGGGCGGTACCATGCCTTCAATATAAGAAAAAAATAAACTTTATCATGTCTCAATATCTATTTGACGTAGATAAATAAGATTTGGTACATATTTTGCTTATAGTTTGTAAAAGGTTCATAGCTTAGTTTGGTTTGGAAAAATAGGCAATGCGTCTCCTTCCTATATAAGAAAAGAATTAAATTCATCATATCTCATCCAAATCACCAAAAATAAAAACAGATATTTTATTTTATTTCTTGAGGCTTGATCAGCCTATCAGCCCTGATACATATATAATTTTTTATTTATTTTAATAAAAACCTCGCTTTTTTACCGAGGTGCCTCGGCCGAGAACGAGGCGAAGCGAGGCGAGGCGAGGCGAGGCATGTGATGGCAAGATCTCGTCCGAGGCCGAGGCGAGGCGAGACTTAAATTTATAAAACGAGGCGAGACCGAGATCAACTAGAACCTCGCCTCGCCTCGGCCTCGGTGAAACACTACTCTTAACACATGTCTTATGACAATAGTGCTTCGGCAAGGGTTAAAGCACTAAAAAATATTTTTAAGTGATCCATGTTCCTCGTTGTTTTATTAGATCTCGCAATTTTCAAGATGTACCTTACTCTGTGTAGTTTGTTTTTGAAAAAAAATAATGAGTCAAATTACACTGGTATTTCAAACACGTTTTGCACGTGAACTTGGAACAGTTCATGAGCAAAGTTATCATCTCTATTAGTTCGTGTGTTTGCTAAGTGTCGGATAATTCTTGCTTAGCAGATCTGCCTTAGATTCAGAACGGTAATTCAAGCCACTAGCTCAATTGGAAATACAGTAAAAGCCCGCTAGTCAAAATTAATGATTGCAGACCCTAATTCGGATTAACGATATATTCGAATTACTGGATAAGCTGTTTTTATGTATAACACATAATTGAAATATCGATTTATTCGAAAATACAAGTCAAGATATCAAAACAAAATTAATTTTATTTTTATTTATCAAAAAGAAAAAAAAAATAGCACATTTTTTTATTTTTTTACGCATTGAAATAGTTGAAGCTCTTACACCTAATTTCTCCGCTAACATCCTTCCAGATTGTTCGCGATATATTGCTTCAAGTATATTAAGCTTATCTGCTAATGATAGCGTTCTATGCACACATTCTTGGACATATTAAACGAAATTAAAATTGAGGTTTTTGCGCACAATGCTTATCAATAACTAAACGCAATAAGACACAACACATACACATTTACTTATGTACATATACAATATCAATCATAGTTGGCTCGCAATGATGTCCCGTTAGTTTTTTAAAATTCATTCTTGGTTTCGTCAAAAAAAAAAACTTTGCAAGCCTAGACATATCAATATAAAACAAAAGAATAAAAAAAATAAGGATTCGATTTACAGAGCTACAATCAATGCCTACGCGTCATAAATTCAATTCGGATTACTGGATAATTTGGATTACACACCTCCGGATTAGCGAGCTTTCACTATATACATATATAAAATGGTCAAAATCATCTGACCGACGGAGGGTTAAAACTTTTAACTTAAAGGTATCAACAGAAGCGAGGAGTTTCAAATGGTTTCAAAAAGTAAAGAAAAGGTTAACAAAAGTTGAAAAATGTTGGAAAATTTCCGGGCCTTTGGTCTTGTCCAAAATGATTTTTTGATCTACCCTTCCATCATATATCCTTGAATCCGTGCGTGCTTCGTACCAGGCAAATTTTTTAACGACTGACATAAATATACATTTTTTTTATTAAATATAAAAATAACGTAAAATTAATAATTTTCTACTGAAATTTTTACAACAGTGCATTATCCATTACATTCGAAATAATTAACGCTTTCTTTTTTACGTTATCTTTAATTTAAGTAATGCTGAATACATTGTTTTTGCAATATTAATTATTTTGGCAATACGATTGCATTACTTTTGCGTTGATATTGTCAAAACTCTGGCTCGAATGTCTTAATGTAAAGTATATCTGCGCAATTAATTTGTTCGCAGCTGTTAGATCAATATATCGCATGAAATGGAAAACTCAGTTGCCACCTTCTGTCATGGTAATCATCTAATGCATTTATTGAAGCATACTATATATGTTTTATAAATGTTTATAACGTCTAAAGTTTGCTTTAATTCGTAGAGCAGGGTAAACATAATATCGGCTAAGATAAAAGTGGTAGCTTTTAAAATACACTTTACTTAGCAATTTTTCTGATAGTTTAAGCTGCAACTCCAACTCGTTAAATGTGAATGTGAAAATGAAATTAAGCTGTAAAAATGTTCTTCAAATATACGCTTATAGGGTATAGTCAAAAAAAAAAAATCACAAATTTTCAGATGAATTCAAAATTACAAAATGCAAATACAAAACTTAGCATTTTATTGCCAACAAAAAAGTATATGCCATCACACAGTGTTTACTTAAGTTTGCCCTATTTGCAAAACCTTCAAGTCTAGTGCGGTTTAGATCAGCTTTTTCAGCGTAATGATGCTATATTTCTTACTTATATACAGTGCAGCACTAGTCGACTTTACCCGCCATAAACGCTGACATTACATTTATTTGTTCACCATAATGCTGCAATTTCTCAAGCAACTTTCATGCGACAAATGCTCGCATTTGCTTTACTTAGCAACTGTGAGATTTCCCTTCTTCTTTTTTTTTGCCCAACCACCTCATAATTTAGCGTGTTTCCTGCGTTGACATAGGAAACAGCTGTTCATTTATAAGGTTATGTGTGCTTAAATTCTATTTATTTTTTTTTTTTTTTCAACCTCAATTTTTTTTGTCTTCTAATTTTGTTGCTCACTTTATATGACATTCATAAATTCAGTGTGAGGTAAAGCTGCAAAATTTATTATGACATGACGACATGTTGTTGTACAAACATATTTTTGTTGTTGTTGTTGCTTTTTTTGTTTTCTTTGCTTGATCACAACTCGTTTAGAAAATTGCAGATTTTTATCGAGTTGACAGAATTTATTTGAACTTTACGCCACTTCCGTTTCCGACGCCGCTACATACTAGATAACGTTACTGTAAGCATCAACGTTACCCAGCAAACATTTTCAATTACGGATGAGTCATATATCAATTATAACATTAAATAACAAAAAAGTTATACTGAATCATAACGCATGCAAATTTATTAAATTCATTAAATGTCATTATAAATTTACCAGAAGAGTCGCCAAGAAGATGGAAACTTAAAAATCCAATCTCCAAAATGTTGGCTGGGTTAGCAATGGCCATCGCCACCGTAGCGTCGTTGTTGTTGTGTTAGTGCGAATGTGTTGGTATTAAAATTAATATGCCATTTGAAGTTTACGAGCTGAAATAAGTGTCATAAAAATGACTGCGACTGTGTTATAGTGAAAGCAAATAAGTGACGGGGAATAGCGAGAGAGAGAGAGAGAGATACTAGCGTGACAGCATACACGTAGAAGAGTGGTTGTTATTATAAGAATGAATAGGTTTTTGAGGACTTTCTAGGGAATTCTTTTAGTTTCGAGTTTAAGCAGCTTAAGTCAAAGAAGTGTATGTCACCAAAGCCAACAACACAAATACAAAAAAGGTCTAAAAGTGAATGCTAAAGGAATGTGCAGGTTATGAAAGTCAAGTAAATAAAAATAAGCTGATTTCTTAAGTATATTAGTTTTTCCTAATCGAAAATGGAAAAATAATAGAAGTTTGTCCGTGTATTTTGGAGTATTTAGAAAAACGTTATACCTTAAAGATTATGTGTGGTAAATAAATCAGTAAAGTTTAAGCTTTAAATTATTTTAAATTATGTTTATCTCTAACTAAAATAAGAGCTAGCTAAATTCTCACCACTTTTCATTGTAAGGAATTTACTGTACTTCTTGCCTTTGACTGATACCAAGTGAGTTCCTGTGGTTTACCAGTTTAAAGCCTGCAATGTTAACTTGTACGTAATACGATAAGCTTTGTAGTAAGGTTTGCAATGAAAAATTTTTGTGAAAACTCTTCAATAAATGGCAACGGATGTAGGCCTTAATGACAGTTGTTAGAAAGTTTTCACATAACAATAGAGATTGAAAATTTTTGAGAAACTTAATTTCACTTTTGTGTACAGCATTGTCTCAGGATACTCAATACAACCCGTTCAAGATTACTACGGAATTCGAAAAATTTATGTCTCATTTCTTGGCGGTCATACTATATACCTCAAACCTAGAATACTAATGCTCGTCTGTGACGCGCAACGATTTAGTTTTTATACGATATTTCGCGATAGCTTGAAAATTTCAAAAAATACGTTTGCGCCAACTTAGTTTAGTGCTGGACAAACGCACGTTCTATAGCAGTGGTGGGCACGTAGTGTCCCTATCCGCCCTCATTTCGACGCACAAGCAAGCAAAAAAAAAATCACAGAATTTCAACGCTATCAAGGCAAAGCGTTGACCTGAATTCATATGAAAACAAAAACAAAACACAAAGGCATAAGCGATGGCGCCGCATTGTGTCTTGACGAATGTAGCAATTGTATTTGTTTGTAATGCAATTTGGGTTTTTTTTGTGCTGTTGGCGAATTTGGAAATGACAGCAAAAAAAAACTTTAAAATTTTGTTTGTTGTTGCTTGATGTTGTTGTTTACCATTTTTGTTAGATTTCCCTGCCCACCACTGTTCTATAGTGTTCTTGTGTTGTTGAGTTATACGCCTTCGTAGCGACTGGAAGGCGAACCTTAGTATTAAAGGATAGTTTTTTTTTTTTTTTTGATTTTTCTTCTTTCAGTATCTTATGCTTCTTTTAGCTGTTTACAAACATTTTGACTCCATTTTTTGAAATTTCAATGATGTCTACTTCCGAAACACAAATTAAAATATTGCAGGAAGAACTATATTTAAATGAAGAACTATATTTTATGTAGAAAAGTGCTATAATTGGCCCTTTTGAGTATCAGCAGGATAAATCTGACGAACCAGAGTTAAGAAAATAAAAAAATCAGTTTGCAACTTTGGCTCATCAAAACCACTTTTTTTTCTGTGATAAAAAAAGCATAGAAAAGTCTGATTTCATTACAATACACAAACTACTCTTTAAGAGATAAATAAAGTTTTTTCCTGTGAATGAAACAGAATAAAAATACCGTTAAGAGAATACAAAAATATATTTTATATATTTTAAAAACTAGCTTTATTACATCCTTAATTTTTTAAGAGTTCCTTTTAATTTTCAGACCTCGTCGGGCTGACTTTTTTTTCCTTCATACAATTAGATCCGGCCTTCAGTACTGGGCTACTTTTATTCTTGTGGGCTGACCTTTCTGACTTTTAACGAAATAATTGAGCCATAATGTATATAATTATATACAATAAAATGAGCATTTTTGCGATGTAATTGATGCTGATATAATTCCGTGGGATTTTTATTATCATGAAATCTGCAGTTCTGCTTATAACACATCATGGCGTTAATTAAAAATTTTTGCAATCTATAGCTTGATGTTAAAACCAAATGACGTCGTGCACGCGCTTCTGAATACTTTGGGGTTGTAAAGATTGAACTATTTAGATTTGTGTTGTAATATCTTTAGACCCAAAATCTGAATAAATCGAAAATTAAATCACCCTATCTAATGCACACACATCAAAAACTTTAAACATGCTTCTTCAAACATCAAACTGCATATTTCATTTTATAGCCTTGATAATTTGAATTTCAAATTTCTTACAACAAACTTCAAACACAAACCGTATTCCCGTATCGTAACTAATTCTTTCACTTTATCAGTAATTCATGCATTCAACTAACCGCTTCACATTTTCTATTTATTTCAAGCTAAATACAAAAAAAAAATAAATGATTCTTTAATTTTTTTCTCCTACAGGACGTCCCGCTCCTAAAGTCACATGGTGGCGCGATGATCTCGAACTCATTGGCACCAGTCATACATCGGTCGAAGAGGGCGTACAGGTTATCGTCAATCAATTGTTGATTGGCACAACGACCAGAGATTATTATGGCTCCAAAATAGCATGTAGAGCTCAGGGAACAAAGCTCATATCGCCTGTGATAAAGGACGTCACCGTGCAAGTGCATCGTAAGTTCCGCACATAATTCACAATGATTTCTTTGTCGCCAAGTCAGTTATATTAATTGAAGAATATTGTCCACAATAAAAAGCAACATTTCTTTTACTTTTGTCCGTATCGATTCTTCTGATGCCTGTCATTTCCTTTTTTTTTTTTATTTTAGTCAAACCGGTGCGGGTGAAAATTGTAACACCCAACGACCTGCTAACAGCTGGACACCCAGTGCCTTTAAGATGCGAGTCATGGGGCTCATATCCGGCAGCAAAGATAACGTGGCTGCTCGATGGGGAGCCAATACGTAACGCTGATGTAACAGTGCACAGTGAACGTGAGGTAAGTAAGCAAATAGGAAGGAACGTAAATTGGTAGATAGAAGGCAAAGAAAAATGTGTTTCATTATTGAATGCTCTCTACTCTTCTTGGAAACATATATAATGAATGAACATTTTTCTACACACATTCTTTTACTTCACTCAGCAATATGTCAACCTCTAACTGTGTGTGCTGTCATTGGTTTCCTAAATAATTAGGATATTTGAGCTAAACTTTTCTTTAAAAATAACAAGCAATCATTATAAGTTCGTTCTAACTATACAAGGAACCCTTGGTTGGATTGGCTTAATTTCATTTTTTCATTCAATTTATCACAAATGCAGATGAACAGGTAGGAAGCATAAAGCAAGAACATGTGAAAGGACTTTCTTTGACATTTGATAGCATAAATACCCATACTTGCATGCATGTGTGGAAAGCAATCTTCCTCTATACATAAATGGAAGTATGAACTAGGTGAACTCTCAACAAATTGACAATAACCTGACATAGGACAAGTTTTTTGAAAGTTTCCTAGCATGCAATTACTTTGAATGTACGTTGTCAGAACTCTTTCAAGCTTTTTAGATTTTTGCATTAGATGAGTATACCTATTGAAAACTATAGACGTATTTGCTCTTGCTACTTCTTGTACTTGTCAGACAAGCACGGAATTGTAAGAATAACAGTTGCTTGCAATCTACTTATGTATACTTAAATTATATAGTTGTCGCATCATTAACATTTTTACCATATCTACAAACAAAATAATAAATTATTATTTTTATTGCACTCAGCGCAACTAAGAGCGTTAACTACAATCGCTTTCTTATGGATAAAGAGAATTTTATTTACCTTTGAAAAGGATACCATTGACTTCTTCAACAAATTGACTTGTGCAAGTTCTATTTTTCATGTTACTATCTCTCTTATACGTGCAACTCGACTATACATACCCAACTAGCATTTAGATGATCTTTTTTTTTTTTTGAATCACCTATACGAGTCATTTTTGACAACTATTTATGACCAAAAAGTGATAACAAGTAATAACAGAAAAAAAAAAAAATCAAAAGAAAATATTCCAAAAATCACATTCCGATCTACCCAATGATCTAAGACTGATTGCACAGGAAAACCGTACCAATATTATCACTTTTTGATTTGACACTTAACGATTCGAATGTGACTTTAGAACCTATTCTTGAAAATATGTATTTTAAATTGCGTTCTGTTTTGTAGTTCACAATATTTTAACAACAATAAGATAACAAATAAATACATTTACAATAAATAAAATTATAGATATAGGACTGATGATGATGAAAAGAACGGAAAGGACATGCGAAGGAACGTGAATGCGAAAAAATTTGTGGTAAATTATTTAATAACGTTTAAGGTTCGCCATAGATATTGTAGCCAAATAGAAAAATAAGCCAAAAATGATATGAAATATGACTCGAAAAAGAATCGCAAATGATTAGAAATACGACTCAAAAATTAGTCGAAACTGATCAGAAAAACGGATCATAAACGACTCTTGAAGAAGAGTCTCGGATAGGGTACCATTTTCTCCCAACAAAAGTATCATTTATGATCACAAAATGGTAGCATTTATGATCATTTTAAGCAGACAGAGGATTCAAAATAGACTCGAATGTGATCGGAAATTTCATAAAATGCTGGCTGGGTATCTGCAGATGATATCAGCAAGCATCAAGACATTGCTGTGCAAAAAGGCTGCTGTTAAAGATTTATATGGCCAAATTTCAATAATTAGTCACCAACTTTGAGAGTAGAATCACAAGCACTTGGAGCTCTATTATTATAAGATATGAAGTTATTAAAGTTAAAAAATAGCTTAAGAAAATTATTTGTGCAAATAGAAGCAAGCATGCAAACGCACCAAACCGTTGTATCGCAAGTTGTTGTATTTGTTTGTGTGCGTTTTGTTTCTGTTTTTTTTATGGTGTAATTATACAAAGTAAAGTTATTAGAGAGCCATGCGCACCAAAATCTTAACCATTTTAAGAGCAAGAGATTAAATCAATTTTGAAATTGAAACTCATTACAATATTATAAATTTCAATGAGAATAAAGGTATTGACCGTTGAGAGAGCAAATTGACTTGAAATTTCACCTGCTTGGTATTTTTCTGAGAGTTTTGGAAATACAGAAGAAAAGTAGTGCTTTATTAAAAATTATTGCAATGCAATGGAATATTTTTGGGAGAGAAACAAAAGAATAGAATTTATTGCTAATATAGAAAGCACCTCCACGAGGTCGAAGGCTCAAGGAAGCATTGAACTCATATAATTTTGAAGTTGAAAATCAAAAAAAAATATTTTTTTTTTACTTTGAATTTAAGAAGGTATTTGCAACCTGATTGAAACAGTAACTTCACTCTCTCCTAGCGCAGAAACTGTGTAAGGTATTCAAAGTGGAATGTGTTAGTTACGTTGTTCTAGAACTAAACAAACACGAAATAAAAATAACGCATTGAATTTGGAAATGCACAGTAAATTAATAAATACTGAACTATAATAAAAACCATATTTGAAGAGGTACAAAACGCAGCAGAAAAACCACATACGTACGAATGAAAAAACCATAACTAGAACATATGTTAACAGTTTCACAGCGGCTTGAGCGAGAGCGACTTAAACGCACATATGCACATTCGAATGCTTATGTAAGAAAGAGAAAATAGTTTGAGATATATGACGAGATTTACATAGCCAATTCAAAATATTGGTAGATTACAGGATTGCACGAGAATATTTTAGAGTTATGTATGTAAAATCCAGTACTGGCCAATACGCGACTAGTTTAAGTTTGAATTTGTGATTGTCAATGTCGTGTCTAAAGTGAAAGTGCGAGTACTTATTTAGTGTGTTAAGTAGTTCTATAATGAAGTAAATAGTCTTATAGAGACTTTGAAATACATATGTGTTTTAAATAAAATATCTTATTAAATTTATAAAAAAAATGTGTTCCAATTACATCGCAGTTCAAAGGCGTTATTTTCAGTTATAAAAAATACCCAAAGAACTTTTTGGTCCTTTTTCTTTTTTTATTAATAATGGCTAGTGTTAAGAATATAAATAACTAAAAACTAATTAACAATTTTATTTTTCATAGAAATTTTTAACTTTTTTCTCAAGGCCCTTTATCAAATTTTGTACAGGTTTCATCGACAGTACGGAACGATCTTTTCCACTTAAGTCTGAAATCTTGTAAGTTTTTTGTAGTCTTACCACTCTTTCAAAGGTTTCTTTTCATTAGAGCCCGATATCTCCCAATTGGGCCATGCTCTTGGCAATTGGGCGGATTTGATATTATTGGTACAAAATTGATCTTTTTACTTTGATACCATTCCATTGCTAAATCGGGCCAGAACATTATTGTACCTTCATGTGCACGAATAAGTGGTAGAACACGTTAGCACTCGTCTATATAAACTTTTGAATTGATTATGCCTTGTGTATCAAAGAAGCTTCTTCTGAGGCCACTGGTACATACATATGTATATTGCTTCGAAAATTTCGAAATTTATTTCTTGTTAAGCTTACTAGGCATATGTCCCTTCTTCGATGACGTTTAATATTTGTGCCCAAGTAGCGGCTCAAAATTTTCTTTGACGTTACTACCTTTCATACAATTTTCAGGCTCGTATCTCAGCCATCAATTGCTTTTCATCAGAACGGTCTGGTACTTTTTGAACTCTATATGTCTTCAGCTTACTTTTTTCCTTCATCCTTTGTAGAGTAGGTTTTGATATACCTGCTCTAGTCGGCATATCTCACACTGAGGTGCTGGGATTCTGCTTAAAAAGACCTTTCACCTTCGCCACTACCCTTGAGTTAGAAAATTCAGGTTTTCTTCCAGAACCTTTTTTTCGTGAAACAGGTAGACCCTTCTTTTAATTAGAAATAACCGTCAAAACAGTTCTTCCTGATGCATCAACTATTTTTGCTATAGCTGAATATTTTAATTCTGGATTTTGCTGGTATGTTTACAAAATGAGTTCGCGAACTTTTTGTTGCTTGCTCGACATCTTTGTCGTTCAAAGTGCTATCACCAAGTATTACACATCATATTAAACATCACTTTATATAGATCGAATATTGTGTCTTTTTTAGACTTATAAGATTATCAGGGACAGTCCTTATATTATGCTACGTTATGTTCATTATATTATATTAACTATTTGTTTGAAATCTGTTCAATTGATCACCGTACTTGAAGTATTGGTAAAGTTATTGCTTCAGTGAAGTAATCGGAGTGAATTTGTTGTAAGGTCTTCTAAGCTGATTTTCTTGATTTATTCAGATCACATTCTGAGCTGAGAAAATCATTCAAATTAATTAATGATGCATAAATGTGACCCTTATCATGAAAAATTATGTCTGATACTTATAAAATCACCCAGTATCTCTGACTTTGACTTTTATTGTAATTTATGGGAACTCAAACATTTAGCCCACTTACCGACTTTTACGCTTTTTGCATCCTGTAGTCGCTGCTTCTGTAAAAGATGCTGCTAGTGGTACATGAAAACAAAAGAATTCAAATGACAACTGAGAATTTCTCATACTTTTACCTGTGTCTCGTGTCTCATACAAACAACTGCAACTACACCACCTACAATACATGCTCAACTATGTATGTACCGTTACAGCATGTTGGGGACAAATAAGAATTTACGGTTACCTAATTATGCCATTCACCGGATATTTTGTATGTGGATATGTGTATGTGAATACTTTTGATTGTTCCTTTTTGTACAACATACGATGCTACCCAGTATATATTTTTAATTGCGGAAATGTCATATATTATTCACCGAGACGATGGTTTCGATCACGCGCAAGTTCATATTCTGTTGCCAAGCGACAGTTTGTTCGGGAGATAACGTACGGTGGAATCAAAATGTAGAGTTTTAAATGATTGTTGTTTTAAAACGATGAAAAGAATTTTATAACGTCATTAAATTCGCAATTTCTATTTCATTTTATCTAAGATATTGGTCTTTTTGTGACATTTTTCATTAAAAACGAACACACAAAACTTAACCCAACATGAAAATAGAGGACCAAGCCTCACATAATTACATGGTTTTATGACTCTAACTAGATATTTACAGTTAATGTCGTAAACTTGCAATGCAAGTAACCAAAGAGTTATACCGAACCACAATGCCTTGAAATATATGAAATTTAAAAAATGCCAATTTAACTCATCTACATCATCCAGCTTAAAGAGGAAAGATTCAACAATCTTCCGTTTGTTGACTGGGTATGTTTCACTCTTTGTTTGTGTGATACACGTACGGATATACATATGCCATTAGGTATGAGTAACTTGATCAACCGTACTTCGAAATACAGGCAGATGTAATCCTTTGGGCGTAGCAGGTATAAAAAAGTATATGTCCTTGATCAGCGTCATCATCTTAGTCAATTTAGTCCATCTAAAAATCTGACTGTGGAAATCGCAATTACGGAAAGCCCAAGCAAGCTAATTGAATTAAATCTGGCTTACCTTTAAACAAGCTTTTTGGGATTGAAAATGGGTGAAATTGGTTCACGGACAAGTCTACCGCCCATA
The DNA here is from genome assembly GCA_949775025.1 of Tricholauxania praeusta. Taxonomy (NCBI): domain Eukaryota; kingdom Metazoa; phylum Arthropoda; class Insecta; order Diptera; family Lauxaniidae; genus Tricholauxania; species Tricholauxania praeusta. The sequence continues at coordinate 24,891,439 of OX459029.1, read as the reverse complement.
CAAGTAAAAAAAAACTTGAAACGCTATGTTGAGAGAGTTTGTTGATGTGGTGTACCAAAATTACTCAAAAATTCTAAGAAAACATAGACAAGTTTTGGAAAAAAAAGTTGACAAATTTCAAAGAGAAGACGTGGCGCTTCCTATGCAAGTAAAAACTTCAAAATGCCATACTGTAGGAATTATTCAAAGTAATGAACGATGCCACGTCTCTGATAGGAAAATATGTTTTCACGGCTAAGTGAATGGACCGATTTTGAATTAAAATCAGTATTTTATTTTAGTGGGAGCGGTACCACCCCTGATTGGAAAAGCGCTGTCACGGCTTAGCCACAACATCTATTGTGATAAAATTTTGTATTTAGACTAATCGATTCCTGAGTAAAAATATATGTTTTAAGCGATGACTCTCACCAGAAAATATGTTTCTAAAACTATACTTATGAACCGATTTTGATGAAATTTGGTATGGAAATGAATTGAACCCTGAGGAAAGGTACTTTATTTTTAAGTGGACGCCATGCCCCTAGCAGGAAAATATGTTTTCACAGCTAAGCTATAGAACCGATTTTGATAAACTTTGGTGTGGATCTCTAAGAAAGGGATAGGAACATGAATAAGGCAACATGATTCCATGATTTTTATATTTGGGAGCGATGAAATTTAATCATTAATCAGGTAGAATAATACTGAACAGTTTCGTGTCATAACTATAATGGTTGACTTTCAACCAGAGAGCGCATTCTAGTTAATCCGAATCTCACGCAAATAAAAAAATGGTTCCAACATTCTAAGGTACAGTGGACTGACTTTGAGTACATCCAGATAGCTTTAAGCGCATTTCAAATATTTATTTGTGAATCAAGTTTCTTATAAAATAACCATAAGATTGGTGATTGTTGTCATTTTATTTCCCGTAAGTACGTTATGACATTAAATTCAGTTCGCGTAAAATTCAAGTGCCATCACTAATGTGTGCATTTGCCTGCCAACATGTTGTGTAAAACAAAGCACTGGAATTTATTTGTAAGGGAAAAATTTCCGTTTCTTCTCATACAAACAAACGCACACATTTGTGCTCACGTATATAGGTGAAAAGACAATAAGACCAACGCAAACAAATTAGAACTGCCAACTTCATGCTGTTTCAAACTTAAAACCTAATCAAATACCAGTACGTTCTTGCTTTTTGCTCTATATACGACATATCTACCATTGTACTTGTCGTAATTTATTCTCTTTCACCTCAATGTAACTGCAAACTACCAACCAACCTAATTTTTATCTACTTCGTTATTCTTGGGGTTTTACTGCAGCATTTTTTAATTATTTTCTTCTTTTTTCTGTTTCCTCTTAATAGGATTCCAATATCACCACAAGTATCCTGACACTGAAGGTAACCTCTGAAAACGATAATGCCGAGCTAACGTGTCGTGCTTCAAATCCTTGGTTTTCTGGTGGTGCCATCGAGGACAAACGTGTTATACGCGTAGCATGTAAGTATGAGTTTGTCAGCGGAATGCTGTAAGTACATAGTTACGTAAAATGATATTTAAGTATGGGAGTTTGTGACGAAGGTTGTTTTCTCATGGTTAAATAGGGGTTTATCTTAAATTTGAGATAAACACTAATTAGATATTGAATCCTTTATTAAAGCTCTGGAATATGATTAAAAATTGATTGACCACTACTGTCGCTCTCTTTCTATCTACGATTCTCCCAGTAAAATAAGTAGATAAACGGAAACAGAGTGCAGAGAGTCGGTCTTATGTTTTTTTAGATGGAAACAAACAAAATCAGTCTTACAATTATTGTTAAGTTGTATAACAAACAATATATTATGACACCTTGTGAATTCATGTACACTAGGAAAAAACTAAAACACTGGAAAAACCTCTTAAATAAAGTACACATGAAATTGCTGAACAAGTCTTTTAGATTTGCCACCTGAACACATGTATAAATGAAAAACCTATTTTGAACTTTAGGGTATCTTAGTACTTAATTGTTCCTTAATATTTGCAAGTTTTCAATAATTTAATGAAGATAATTTTTTGAATTTATTCAAGTTTTTCCCAAAACCAAATAAAACTATTCAATGGATATCTACTTTCGTAAGCTTCTTTCCGCTAAAATCAAACAGTTAATTGTTATTATTCATAAAAAACGAGATGATTGATGATTCATAAGACAAATGACTAATACTCCCTTAATTACTGTTCATAGTCTTTGAGGTGAATTTGATTAATAATATCTTACCTTAATTTGTTATTAACAGAAGTTTGATTTCATCAATTCACTTACAAAATAATAATGGCGCTGTATTTCCAGCATTCTCATCCAAACTCTAGTGCTTTCGTTTCTCATTTTCTTAATTTTCTCAATAATTTCAATAATACGCTTTATATACTTTTATATGCATGTTTACTTTACTTCTTTCTTCTTATTGAATTAAGTTTTCTATATTTTCAGATCTTTTTACTTTATCTTCCTTTTCTCCACTCCTATGCAAACGCATTTCAATGAATGAAATTTTTCGACTTTTTTTTTTTTTTTGCTGCTTCATTTCAATTGCAATTTCACAATAAAATCTAATACTTTTATTGTTTTGTATTAGAATTTTTGTCGATTTTTCCTGTTTCTTTAGTGTTTCTGCCATTGTTTCACTTTAACGTCGTCAAGTCAGAACTTCATCCACAACTCGGCACAGTTAATTTGATTGTGCTCAACGCAGTAGAATCAGAAAGAAGGCTCCAATTTAATAATTCAGTTCCGTCCGTCAGCAGTTTTTTCACATTATCCCTCTAACGCAGGCGGAACTAATCGCCACATTTAGTTTTTATGCCATTGAAGAAGCTCTTGGATATATGGAATTCAAGAGAAACCAGAGCAGTGCATGCGTACTGAAATTGACGCTTTTTTTTTCTATTATCTTGCATGTGCAGAATTGTTAGTACTGTACCTACAGTTTCTTTGGAAGTAAGGACAGTGAGTGTTTGCAGCACCTTATGTACCAATTTCGATTTATTATTTTAGCTTTTATGTGGTAATTTGCATCGCTCATTAAATTTCTACTACTTATTGTTAGGCATTTTTATTATCGTATTAAGTTTTCCATCTATTATAGTGTTTTTTTTTTTCTTTTTTAGCTAAAGTATATCTGGCATAAGGATATGTGAGTGTACATTCATTGCAGAATATTTTGCAATTTGTAAGAAGTCAGAAAGTTCAATTCTTACAAAATTCTAAATTCTGTCCTTAAGTAACATTTATAAAGAAGTTATATCAGGCGAAGTGACATTGTTCTGCATCCTAGAATTTAGTTTACCGAACGGAACTATCTATGGGTGAACTCAATTATGCGCATGAAGCCATACTTGCTAAATACGAGTAAAGGCAGATTATTTCTCTTGATATCACAATGGCAAGACAACATCTTATGAAAAAATTAAATAGTTCTACACAGGGAAAAATATTCAAGACGAATTGAAGTATACAATTTCTATTTTTTATATTTCTATAACTATTTTTTACGAAAATGCTTGCCACGGTATTGATACGTTGACTGAACTAAACACTATCTCGCTTGCAATGTTAACTGAAATGATTCATAAAACCTCGTAATGAGTAACTATGTTCTTTAATTAATTACTCCTCAAAGCATTAATTTGATTAGAATATGAATTCCCCTTATCTTCAATGTGTTCAAATTTGAGAGGTGAATCATAAGAAATCTGAAGGACAAACGTCAGTGGGATATATCTTAAGTGAAATATGGGGTAATTTTATAGTTATTTGCACATTAACGAGGCATTATTATTAAAAATTATTGCTGCAGTGTAAACTTGCTTTTATGCACTTGGAATAATTACTTATTTAGTCTACTAGCTTTTACTTTCAAACAAGAACCTAACATGAACCTGCGAATCTTTCGATGTAAATTATATTATTTGTAAGAAATATATTTCGATATAGGATTATTTTGAGGGTCAAACTGGTTCACAATTTTCATTTGGGAGAATTTATTTTTCCTATTTAATCATGTTTTCGAATTTTGACACCTTCAGTAGTACAAATTGATTTTGATATCACAAAATTATATATTCTGCAAAACCCAGACGTTAATTTCTGAACACGCTTCTGGAATATTTGTAGGGCATTCCACGCCGAATGATATTTTGGAACCGATTTACAAAAAATTTTTCAAAACAAACTAGTAACTATTGAAAATGAACAAAACAGTCATTTCTTTCACTTTTTCAAAATCGAAGTTATTAATTTTCTTTTAACAAAAATTTTCTCAATCTTAATAAATTTAATTTAAAAATCGATAATGTTTTATTTTTAGTGTAGTAATTAATTATTTCAATAGAATGTAGCTAATCCAACTAAAGTACCCAAGATTTCAACAGTTCTTATGTCCCCCATACCTAATTCATTAAATCTACCATTAATTTCCTTCTCATTATTTTAATTCAACGTTCTCATTCTATTCTTCAATTGCAGATCCACCAACTGTTTCAGTGCATTTGGCCAACGAAGATGCTAGCCGTGTTGTAACTAGAGCAGAAAGCCAAAATGTCACGTTCAAATGTCGCGCCGATGCTCGACCACCCGTATCATCTTATTCATGGTTTAAAAATGTAAGTGTAAGACTCCTTCTCTTTCTTTTCTTAATTTCACCACTTCTTTAGCTTCATTCAATTCTTTTATTGAATGAATTTTCTTTACTTTTGAACATATAAAATAATTGCTATCAAGGCAGTCGACAATTGTGGCAAATTTCCAAGAAAATAATAAGAAAATATTGATACCATGAAATGTTGCCCCGAATCGCCCGCACCCGCCTACTTTATTGATTTTGATAGGGAACTCGTTTTGCGTTGCGCTTTGTTTCGCCTATTAAATTTGGTCGATGCAGCAATTTGTTGGCACCAACACTTTAAGATCGTGTTCTGGCAAATCTTTTGCTTCCGACCCGGCACAACCCGACCTCATATTTTTTATTTTATTTCTATTTTTTTCTTCGTATTTTCTCACTCTACTCAGATTGTGCGGTTATTTATTTATTTGCTTTGTGTTGATGCGCTGAGAACCAGCTGTCGACTATCATCGTAAAATATCCTGACGCTTTATTAACAGTTTGCAGGACATGCAGCTTAAGCTGACACTTTGTGGTGTAATTTAATTTGGCAAATTGTCTGTTGAACCGCAGATAAATAAATAAATAAATAAGCAAGGAGAATGCAGGAATTGAATTGTGGGTAAAAAAGCCATTTCAGTGAGTTGTGGAAATTTTGGTCTTTTAATGGCAACTTAAAAATAATTACATTTAGAAAATATTACCCCACACACGAAGCTATTGTTACGAGCTATATAATGTAAAATCTAAGCAAAAAAATAAATATTTTAATCAGGTGTGTTTCCAAGGGAATATAACTTGTAATTACAGAAATTCCTGGTAGTAGTTAAACCTGTTCTATTTGAATTCCATCTAATGGGAAAAAAATTATAAAAATAATTTTTGCCTGCATTTTATTCAAATGAGAGTCTGAAGCAAAGACGTAAATAAGCTGCTTTTATGTTATATTTTTACCTCAAAAGCTTTCTTGGTAGTTGCTTCGTGATTTTTCCTTTTTTTTTATAATTTTGCATTGGTAGGATTTAAACAACACTGCACTCGACTTTTGAGTATGAATGTGTAAATATGTATGTGTAACACTGCGTGTGGATATGTGTACCCAGCGAGAAATCGGATCTTCTGATAAATAAGCAGGAAAAGTAAGCCTACATAAAAAGTTACTACTGCATAAACTTTCGAAAACACTTGTTCTTTTAAATTTATCGCTAAATAAAACTTTGTACATTTGCTCAGTTTCTTCTATGGTTTTGGTAGTTCTTTCAATTCTTTGGTACCATTTCTTGTGAAAGTTTTGTTGAGATCTGTGAAGATGGCGATTTGATAGTACAATATCCAGTGAAGTCGGAGGACGAAGTTACGTATCCAAAGCTCAACTGTAAGTTTTGCGATCAAGCGTAGCCACGATGATGGTTTGGAACTTACTGCTAACAAAAATACGAAAACTACCGTGATGTATAACGGGACCAATCCGTACCTGTCCTAATGCAACCCATGAAGCCTCATAAGGATTGTTTTAGTTTGCTAAAGAATATTGTAGCAAAAGGTTTCTGTAAAACTGCAATTACCAAGATAGGATATTATCTTTTGATAAGATATTCTAGGTTGACAGGAGTCCTTAAGGCAATAATACGTATTTAACAGAGAGTATTTTTTTACTTTTATGCTACTGAAACCATTGCAAGTATAATTACAAACACATGAGGGAGAATAGCATCAATATCAGTTTTCAGTCATTTTCTAAACTTAATTCTTATGAATATAGCACCACCAGGCTTAAGTCCTGCATGAGAATATAAAAATTGTATTATATTCGTATGCTTCAGCAGACTATGCATTCAAACCTCTGATTCTTTATTGATCGCTAAACGTATTGTTTTAAAAAATAAATAACATTTTGGCTTTTAAATATAACGGGGGTTGCTACTGTTTCATTCGATATATAGCACTGGTAAGCAAGGGTTGTGCTAATGGAAAGTGTTTAGGTAATTTTTTATAAATTTTAGCTCGCTGATCACGAATCAGGCTCAAAACTTGTTCATAACACATAAATGTTTTTAAGAAAATAGGGGATGCAACCCCCAAAAAAAGTCGCTTCTCTCTATATTTGGATAAACATTAGCACTAAATCCGGAGTTTTAGGTTTATTTGGGTCGAAAGGAAAATTGACATAGCTTAAATTTGAGATATTTTGAATGATTTTCGGACTCCAGCTTTGGTGCCCACTGTTATTCAAAAATAGCCAAAAACGCCTTATTTGAAGGTTTCAATCCCTATTTTCTCAAAAACTATACGTAATGCATAAGTTTTGAGCCCAGATTCGTATTCTGCGTGCAAAAATCTTCTGAATATATCTAATCATTTCCTATTAGCAGACCGAAAGTTAAAACTTTCTGACTAATGTAATTCTTCGAATTTTTACGATATGAGCCGAATTTGAATGCTCCTATGAAATTCGCATTTAAAAGTAAGCGAATAAGAAAAAATATAATCTGAAACAGTTTTGGTGTTCCAATTTTTTCTATAATTCTATTGGGTTTTTGAAAAAATCACCATAAACGAAAAATCATTGAAAGCTCTCATGATTCCGTATTGTCCCGAAAAATTCTACGGTTACAAACTATCCATTCTGAAAATACCGGAATATTATTTCCTTACTCTCAAAGTATTCAACGTTTTTTGAGTAACTTCTTCAATCGAGTAGAAGCAGTCATTTCCTCGTTGGGTACGTTAAAGCTTTTAAACATTACATACTCTTTTCTTTACTTCTTCAAAGAAATGTGCACTTAATCCTTTTTAAATTGAATTTAAGATAAAAAAATTAAACCTTTCAGTGAACGCAAATGGAATGGAAATACGTAAAAAGTAATAAAGGTGCTTGCAACATTAAGACACACGCATCAAAACATTTTAATGGGTTACTTTTACTAATGCAATATCCATCATATAGTACCACAGGCATTAAAAAATTCACTACAAGGTTGCAATTTATTATTTGGAAGTCATAAGGGATCAAATTTTGAAATAAGTGAATACTTAAAAGCAACTTTAATTTCATCATCATCAGCACAAAATTGCAACAACATAACCTACATCAACGCGGATAAAGCAAAGGAAAGAATTAATGTCGATTTGTTTTTACAAAAAATTAAAAAAATAGATTTGTTGATTATTAAAATATCAATTACATCTATTTGTTCCACTATGCAACATACATATGTAACATTTCTATGTGAGATGAACTGTAGTGCAAGCAGAAGCGTATAATAAAACCAAAATTAAATCAACCAAAGTGCATCCTGTCGGCAGCTGCACTTAAATCCGAGCAATTATAACAACACAGCAATATCATAGTGAATATTTATGTATATAGTGACGCCTTTCGCTTGCGTGTTACTAGAAGTGATTTCGTATTTTATTCAAAAAAAACCATAAATTGAAAACTTTTGTAAATTTACTCTTTAATATAAATATTTTTTTTCGTTTAAAAAACGTTGTTTTGGGGAAAATATCACACGTGCTTCAAGCTTGCAGGATATTCAATCATTGCATATATTAAGTTTTTTCCTAAACTTTTTGGGACAAAGATATTCTTACATTCAGCATACTAATATTCATACAAAATGTTTGCATAAAATGCTATCAAAACTTCATATTTTCATGAATCCGATGTGGCTCTATAAACGACTTACCCATTAGTCATTCTTTCACAACGTTACATCCAAGCTACCCATTTTTCTCCATAGTAAAAATTTTCTTGAAATCGAGAGACAAATATTAACTTTTGTTTTATGGTATGTAAGAAAAATCCAAATTTAAACGGGAAACCTAGTAAGGCATTCTACAACTGGCTACCTCAAAAAGAATTTGTTCCCTTGCAGAAATATTTATATAATGTCACAAAAATGTTTCAAATTGTATTCTGTAATTAAGAACCTGACATCAATACAAATCATATGTACTACATCAGTGATGTCATTTTCGGTACATTTTTATTTACTTCAGAACATTTTTGGTGTGAAAGATATGCGTCAGTACATTCGGTACAATGGACGAATTTATAGAACATATGACACAATTTTAGTGCACTTAACTTTTTTTATCTATTTTTTAGTAGTGTACTTTGCTGAAATAAGGGTAAAAAAATCGAGTGATCTATTTTATTGATAGTAGCTTTTATAAAATTTTGGAGTCAATGACAAAAAAAACAAGTTAAGGTGTTATCTTCGGCCAGGCCGAAACTCACATACCCTACACTGCACTGAAAGTCGCTTTCAAATAAATGTTAAAAGACGTTGAAGAAGTTGAATAAGTCGAAAAAAAATGTGAAATGTTAGAAAGGTTGACAGAGGTTGAACAATGTTGAAAAGGACGAAAATATATGCAAAATGTTGAAAAAAGTTGAAAGAGGTTGAAAAAATTTGAAACAATTCAAATTTGATGAAAAAGTCGAAAAAATAAAGAAACTTATGAAGAAAGTTGAAAAAGTCGAACAAATATAAATAAGATATATTGGAAAAAGGTGAAGGGTTGAAAAATCAAAAGAATATGAAAAATGTTGAAAAAAATCGAATAGAAATGAAAAATTTGAAATATTCCACGCCCACTTCTCCAATTCCGCCCACTTTTGGTTCAATAAATTATATTCGTGAGCGACATCCTCATATTAAATTTCAGCACAATATCTTGTATAGTTTGTGATATTTGCCGCAGTTAAATTTAAAATTTAGGGCGGTGACACACCCACTGGTACAATCAAGCCCGGTTTTGATCCAGAAATAGCTTTCCACAAGCAAACCCCTTGCACCAAATTTTAGTATGATTGCTCACATATTTCGATAAATATGCCACTTACCGTATTTTATTTGTATGGGAGGTGCCACGCCCACTGGTGCAATCCCATCAAAATTCATTTATTTTCAAAGCTTATGGTAACTGACATCTATACACCAAATTTTGTGAAGATTACTCTTATAGCACACTATCTATAACAATAAACGTTTTTTGCTTATATGGGAGGTGCCACGCCCACAGGTATTATTGGACCAAATTTTTGTAATAAGAGACCTTATAGCAAGTTGGATACCTCATAAAATTTCATAGCGATTACGTTGTTAGTTCTCTTAATATAACATTTACAAATATTGTGGGCGGTGCCATGCCCTTCAACAAGTTTTTTCAGTAAAGTGGCTGAGCTTGTATTGATGACTGCTTCCAGCGGCGTCATCTCCAAAATTTTTATGAAAATCGTTTAAGCCACTTTTGAGATATATAGAATCAAAGTTTTTAACTGTTGAAAAGTGCCACGGCCACTTTTACGATTCCGCCCACTTTTATCACAATTCAAGATATATTTGAAATGTACCCGTTTTCCAAATTTTATAACAATATCTTGCACGGCTTACGAGATATGGTGGTACAAAGGTTAAAATTTAGGGCTGTGCCACGCCCCTGTAGGAAGCTTTGAAAACTTTAAAGTTAACCTAATCCTCATCTTGTTCACATGTGCATCAAATCACCAATTTTCATCAAAATCGCTGCAACTTTTTTCAAAATTGGCCTGGGTATATATACATAGGGTATGGGCGGCAGGCGTATCCGTCAACCGATTTCGCCCATTGTCAATAGCAAGATGCCTGCAAGAAAATGTGACCTGTGTGTGCAATTTTCATTCAATTAGCTCTCTTGGTTTTCCCGTAAACCTGATTTCAACAGACAGACAGACGGACAGACAGACAGACAGACAGACGGACATTGCTAAATCAACTCAGGTGGTGACGCTGATCAAGAATATATATACTTTTCCATACCTGCCACGCCTCCTTCTATGTGTTACAAACGGATGGACAAAGTGAATATACCCTCGGTGTAGGGTATAAAAAAGAGTACATTAGTTCTCTAAAAAGTACATTTCGACAACTCTCGATTCAGTACATTTCCACAAAGTCCAAGTGCCATCTCTGATATGTTCACATGAAGTAAGGAAAGAAAAAAACGATGTTTAAGCTTTATTCGAACGAACACCCGAAAATCTTTTTGCAGATCTGGAAAATCGTCAAGTCTCCAAATTTCAGCATTATCTAAAAACCATTCAGAAATAACGCTGAGTAATTTTTCAATCTTATAGCAACAAAACACAATTGGTTCACTTTCTTTCAGGTATTTACCGTATTTTCACTTGAAATTTTGTTTAGAACGTAAGAGTAGGAGTGATATAATCGGTTCCAATTTGAATGTCGCAGCCAGGAAATTGAGCGAGAATACTACGTGGCAGTAGGGTATCGATTTCTTAAAATCAGATTACCTCAGTTTAATAGCAGTTCCTGTACTGAAAATGTCAAGAGGCTCTAAATGGAATAAAGTGTCGAGAGCAGCAGGCGGAGTAGTATTTACTGATACGCTTACTTTAATACCTGCAATTCATAAAATTACTAAGTGATAGCGAAATTTTAATTCAAATAATGAATATCCTTATATGACTAGTACACGGCACCCAATACGCCTGGCACATTGCTACTCCAGTGCCCAAGGCCAAAAACAGAGTGAGCGCTATAAGCGAAGATTAATGATAAAATAGAGTGAGAGAGTTGCAATGTCAGAACTATTTTTGTAGCATTGCACAGTGTGGAATTTTCGTATTGTTTTGAACAAAATTACCTCCGGCCCTGAATTTTTAACCAATTTTAATGAACTTTGGCTTAAAATGTAGGGATTTAAATATACTTTTAGATGTAACTGGCCACATTTCCATGTTGGGGATGATTAATTACTTGAATAAGGGATGCTATCAAACATTTTTACTTAAAATTTAAAGTTTTTTTTTTTTAACAGGCTAGCGACTCATTTTAAAACTAGTAGAAATAGCTTCTCAGGTTCCACACATACAGCTTAACAGCTGACTTCGAAAATGTAAAATTGACGACTTTTGCTTTTTCTAAGAATAAAAACTTTGAGCATAGAGCATATATTTGTATTTAATTATTTTCAATTTTTTTCTTTAGAATCCTATTAGTACAGTCATTTGGTTAAAAAAAAGAGGTTACCTGGAAAGTTTTCCGGTAGTTTTGAAAATATGTTCTAAACATTTGAGCCTAAAAAAACTGAAATCGATTTTGGAGTATTTGAGAAATCGATGTTTTCCTGAAACGAAAATTTTTTTTTCTTTCAGTGTATATATAACGCTTAGGCGTTAATTTTTCCAAACTTGCAGTTTTTTTCTCATCTACTAGAGCTACCTAAAAATAATATGAAAGCGAATTTGAATTGTGTTTGTTTGTTTATATTTATCATTCAAGTTCTTGTGTTATTTACGAGCGGCTCTGAACAGGGTTAAGAAATTAATTTTTTTATCAAAACTATTGGTCGAAAAAGTTTGATATAATATTTTTCTATATATTAGATAATGCATTAATCATTCAAAAAAATTTTCAGCCAATTTAAAACACGTCAGGGTAAAAAAAGCAAATTATAGATGGAACGACCCTATAGTCAAATAAATGAAAAAAGTGGCGAAAAAGGGGTTTTTTAGGGATATCTCGAAAACTATTCTTAAGAAAAAAAAATGGTTGCCATTTTTGGAATCTACGCCCCAAAATACATCGAAAAAAGTCTATGAGAAACCAGATCTTTTTTCTTGTAAACTAGTGTTATTAATATAATATTTTCGTTTTGAATGTAAGAAATTTTGTATGCTTTCCTTCATTAGGGCAGTTTACGTGATTCGCATTGTTGTGCAACATGGCGACATCATATGAACTCTAGAAACAGATTGAGAAGCACAAACTTGGAAATAATTCTGTTCTTACCTATAAATTTGTAAAATCATTATTGTATAAATGTAATTTCTGTTAATTGTAAGGTAATAAAATCATAAAAAATTGGGTATGTGAAATTTATTGATATCCAACCTGTCGCGAATTTGACTTATATGACGAAGTAAAATTGTGGTGGATTGGAAAGTCGAAGCCGATTGTCGAACTGTTATTATGTATATGTTTAAAATAAAAAAATAGATATAAGATAAGATAAAAAAAAAAAATTCTCCGCTATCCTTTAAACTTTCGTTCATGTTTTTGCACCCTATTTGATTTGACAAGCATTTTAGTGAAGATATATGAAACTTAAAAATAAAATTTGGATATTCTATTGATACTTTTGTTAATTTTTCGATGTTTTTTGTAATTTTTATAATTTTTACAGACTTTCGAAATCTTCAGCTTTTTTCAATTTTTAAAAGTTTTTAAACTTTTTTAAGTTTTCTATTTTTCTGAAAATTTCAAAAATTTAAAAAATATTTAAAATTTTAAAAATAAAAAAATTTCAAAAATTGGCATAGATTGAAAAAAGCTGAGTTTCTCAAAATGTTCAAAACATATAGGAGTACCATCCCTGAAAGTTTAATTTATAATTTTGCACCCTATTTGATTTGACAAGCATTTTAGTAAAGATTGATGAAACTTAAAAATAAAATTTGGATTTTCCATTGATATTTTTGTTAATTTTTCGATATTTTTTTGTGATTTATATAATATTTTCAAACTTCTGAAATTTTCAGCTTTTTTCAGTTTTTAAAAGTTTTTCAATTTTTTTAAGTTTTTCATTTTTTTTGAAAGTTTCAAAAATTTAAGTAATATTAAAAATTTTAAGAATGAAAAAATTGGCTTAAAATGAAAAACTTAACTATTTTCAATTTATGCCAGCTTTTGAAATTTTTCCATTTTAAAAATCTCGAAAAAGATTCTTAAGAAAAAAAAAATGGTTGCCATTTTTGGAATCTACGCCCCAAAATATATCGAAAAAAGTCTATAAAAAACTAGATCTCGAGATCAACCCCAAATTTGTAAACTAGTGTAATTGAAGAATTTTATATTGAACTTTTTTAGTCATTTTTATTCAACAAACATGACAAAGATAACAAGTGGATCAATTTATCTTGGTAATTGGTGACATATGTTTCGGCTATTACCACGTGTATACATATTAATATGCATATACATAGCCTCATCAGACCATTTTTGGTTAAGTTGTACTGTTCAATATAAAATTGTTCAATTATTAATATAATAATTATTTGTCTTAAACAAATCAAATTCTTAACGAAAATACTATATATTTCTACAAAAATATTTTCAATATACATATGTAATTTAATCAAACCCTAAATAAAACTAACACACAAATCAGTTGAAATTATTTAGAAATGGCCAAATTTGCAGGATTTACCACGTGCACTCCCTTTTTTGCAGCCTTATTTGACAGCAAGTGAACGTATTGCCAAAATGAGTGATCTGTATTCTATCGTTCCCGAAAGATGAACATAAGTACGATATTTACATACAAATTGCATTAAATTAGTTTCTGTAAGAATGTTCTTGAAAAATGTATTTAATGTCGTATTTTTCAGTGTCTCCTCGAGCTTTTTCGAGCCTCTAATTTTCGGTCTATTGTAGTAAGGCCAGAATTTTATGTTTCTAGCCTTAGAGGCTATGATAAAGATTTATTTCACTCAAAATAGCTTCACTACTGAATTGCGCCTCTTGAACCATTTTTATGTGTAACAATAATAATGCAGCATTTTTGCATGATTGCGCCATAAAGTATGCAATGATACTTAAACGCACCAGCATGCTTGAGGTGTAACTTTGATTTTAATTATGTTGCACTACATCTGTCAGAGTTTTGTCGGCAAGTGCTGCATTTTAAGACCACATAGTAGACATGCTGCAAAATGTGTATCAACATATTTGTCGGTGTAAGATAAAGCATTTAAGACTGTATGCTCTTACACGTAGCACAATTTCGGTTTCTTTCCTATGTTAGTTGGTTCATATTTTAAATTGCTATTTTGTTAGCTATATATTGTCGACGATTTAAGTGACTTTGGCCTACAAAATTTTATTTTCAAATTTTTTAATAAAATGCATTTAACAATGTTAATTGTAGATTTGATTTCCTAAATAAAGGTGGTTTGTTGGAATGGAATTTTTTTTAGTAAACAGTTGGAATTTTTAGCCAGACGTTTTTAAATTTCACCTTTATGCTACATTCTGCCTTTGTAATATCCTCACTAAAACTATGTATAAAATAATTCATTTGAATGGCAAAACATTTTTTTTTAAATTTAAACTTTGTCGCGGGTTATCTTGAAACTACTTACGTTGGAGTGTTGCATAAAAAAAACAACTTCATATTGGAAGCTTACACGATGTATGTAAGTAAATTTGTTTCAATTCGTAAAAGGGTCTAAAATCATTCATAGTTTTTTTTTCAAAAAATTATGAAAAAAGAAAAAATCGAATATAAAAGAATGCAACTTACGCAAATGTTAAAAAAAAACTAGCAATTACAATAAAAATCATAGCGCGGAAGTCGTTTTAGGAAATTTAAGTATTCACATAACTTTGACTTTTCTGAAAAATATCATAAATAATACATAAATATTTAAGATCTGAGGAGTGAAAACTTTTTATATTTTAATTTGACCCAATAGTCCATTCCTGTAAAAAAAAAATGTAAAAATAAAACATCATTCCCGAGATGAATACTAAATATTGATATCAATCATCAACATATGTGTCACAGATGAATATTGTTGAAAAAACAACACATATGCATGTATTTACATACTCAATTTCAATTATTTTGGCTGATTTACGGCCAATGCTTTGCGTTAGCAGAATTTTACTCGAAACCAATAAAAATATTATAAAAAAGTCATACAAAAATTTATGCAAATACAGGGTGAATACACAAAAATAAGTATTATGAAATTCATAAAAATTTAAATCATGCAGAAGACCAGACACCAGCATCATCAATTTTATTTTATATTTTTTTATTCGCGTTTTTCTGTCCTTGCTTTTGTAGTAGGGTGGATCAATTTAAGCGAATTTTATACTTACATAATAATATTTGATACAAGTACCCAAAAGTAGTATTACGTTGCTACATTACAATAATTGCTAAAAGTGTGTTATTGAAGTAATTTATAAGCTTTTTATGAACTTCTATGTAAAAGCTGATTTTTGTTCCTTGAAAATCCTTCAGCAGCTTGAGCATAGTTTAAGTTTAAAATCAACTTTGTTCATTTCCATAAAAAAACGCCATAGCTCGCCCAATTTTTAACCATCTTCAAGACTGTTTTAAAGATTCTAAGAGGGAATAAAAAGTTCTATGAGATTCAAAAGGGCAAAATGGTTTAATGCATTTCGAACGGTGGATATGCGCTTGTGAAACTGTTGCTACAAAATAGTACAAAAGTAAATTGGAAAAGATAAATTTATTATTTGACGAACTCGGATCCTGAAGGGTACTACAATTAAAGAGTTCTTGTTATTAGTAAGAACTGATAAAATTTGAAATTGAAAATGCCACCAACAAGTTATCAATGGAAAAATGCGATAAAAACTTTAAAGCTGCAATTGGTGCATGTGAACTTGTTCGCAATATACTTGAAAAATATCAGTTTAACAATAAATTTTAATATATAATTTTTTTAGAGACGTAATCTATAATGGGTGATTTTTTGTCACGACTTACTAAAACGAAGAAAAAGTCTGCCTTAGGTGCCAAGATTTAGCGTTTTAGGAAATATTTTATTTGTATGGGAGACGCCACCCACTGTTGTCAAACCACTCTCACAAATTTCGTGTGGCTGGAAATGCGGACAACATTCACACGAAGGGGTTAAAAAAAAAAAAATTTGTTGATCAATATGTCTACATTATAGAATCGGGTTTGAAGAAATGCCTCCCAAAATTTCAGCTTCCTTGACCAACCTGCAAAGGGCGCAGTCCTACAAAATAGAATTATTCTACAAAATTTTCAAAATAATCACCCTAATAGTGATGTTCAAAATGTTAGCTTTTAACTCGAGCACTTATGGGAAAGCTAAGGTAGTGTGAAGTGAATTGCCTTGGGTGGTCGTTCTACCGTGACTTTCTCGAAGACTTGTGCTGGCTCTGGTAATAGAATACGAGATTTTGCTAGGAAGATGCATAACAAATAATTTTACTTCTCTCTGACAAAGAAAATATAATTCATTTTGAATTACAATAGGCAATATTCAGGATTAAAATATTTGATCGTAGGTGTCACAGTAAGCAAGAATTGTTCTATTGCAAATATATCTGAAAGTTTTTATTGAATTTGATTGAAGTTTTGTATGAGGATAGCCCTTCCAAAATTGAATTTTTTTTTTTTTTTGACTTGTATAGACTTTTTCGATTCTCTTGAATTCTTTACATCTTTGATACTATTCAATATTGATACCATTCAATACTTTTGCACCTACTTTACAATTTCTTTCAATACCATTCCGTACTTATCGACTTTCTGCTTTAATTGACTTTTTTGATGATATTCTAAAACACAACATAACGCTAGAAACATTTTGTTTTCTTATGAGCTTTAATCAATATTTTTACGTTTTTCTAAATAAGTAATTCCAATTTTTTTCATATTTGTTCATTGTTACCAAACAATTTTCGACCTTTTATGTGCTTGGTGCTACCTTTAAATATTTTTAAACTTCAAGCGGCTTTTGATATTTTTCGATTACATTTGATATATTGCGGCTTATATTAGTTTCTTCAATAATATTCAATACTCTTCGAAATGTTCGATGGCTTAATGGATTTTTTAAAGTTTTTGTTTTTTATAGGAGTGCATAGCTTAAAATCAAGCCTCACTTTTGGTGTGTGTTGCAGATATTTAAAGCAGCTGTGATTTCATTCGCATATAAAAAATTTTTAAATTTTAAATTCGTACAAAAGCACAAAAATCAATAACACATTTTTTTTAAGTCAGCAGCTCACATTATCCAATTTATATTTTAACTTTTCCTCAATCAAAAGTTTTTCAAAAATCTGATTTTTAATATTTTCTAAAAAGTATCACCCTACCACATAACGTATTTATTCATACGCTCATCGGAATGCGTTTGTGTGTGTGTCTCTGCTGAGTTAAGCTCATTCATTTGCAGCTGTTACTCGGGATTTATTACACATACATATATGATGAACAGCAGTTTTGTATAGTGGTGTTGCTGCTTTATTTTTCACGGTGTTGTTGAGTTAAACTTTTTTGTTTGTATGCGTGTGTGTGTGTTTGGCCTTTTTTGTTGTTGTCAATAAGTCACAAATAAAAACTGCTGCCTTGTTTTCAAGTTGAAAATTTATTATTTTCAATGTCGCAATCTCATTTATTTATCATCACGTTTTGGTCATAATAAACGGGATTTAATGGCAGCTTATTTACTTGGCATCTCCTACAGTTCAGGCTTATTCATCGTCTTTTTACCTTCTCCTTTGTTGGTATTTTAATTTATTGTCTGAAATGTGTGCGCATGGCGGATACGATTGTTGTTGTTTTGACTTTAGACCCAATTGCTTGAACGCAGATATTTTTTTTAAAGCTTTTCTTTCAATTACAATATAACTTTGTTTTTTTCCTATAGATTTTGACCGTAATTTATGAGTGATAATTTATGCCAAGTAATCATCAGAGTGCAGGCTGTTTGTTATGAAACAATTAAATACATGAGTTGGCAATAAAAAGTGATACATTACTTTTGTACATGTACGTGAGTGGCTGGGATTTCATGTGTGTGTGTGTGTGCGTGCTATTAAATGATGCCTTAATGCGCTCATTAAGTAGCTACATAGATTTTAGGAACATTTAAATTTACTTCACTTTATGAGTAAAGTAAAAAAGTGCCATCAAATATTTAGTTTTTAAAAATAAACAATAAAAATTTCTTTATGAAAATTTTAGCATTTGAAAACTAAAGAGAATCTCTCTTATTTGAATATTTACGGGGAAATTCACTGCCTAATACTAACGCCCACATGTAAATGCTGATGTTGGCCTAAGTAAAATTTAAAAAAAATTGTTCCATAAAATAAAGCATAAAAAGTGTTCTTTTATTTTTGCCTTGGAGCTAAAAGAAGAAAAAGAAGAGCACCAAATGGCATGCAATATAAAAATAAATGCTAGTTTTGGTGAACGTTGGTTGCTTTTGTTTTCCTTTTCATTTTGTTTTTAGATTTTATTTCTTAATTTTTTTTTACTGAACTTGTAGCTTCATTTTGGCAACATGAAAATACCATCTGGCTTAATGGATTTACAACATACGTAAACATATGTTTCGTTGCGGTTGTTGTTGTTTTTTGTTGTCACAGTCAACAACAGCCAGCAACAGTTTGAGGCGGAATTTTAATGAATTTCTTGCTGCTTCTTACACGTATTTTAATTAATTTTTTTGATATTTACAGACACTTTTGAGAAGCATTTTAAAGTAGATTTTCACTAACATAAAAATATATGTAAATAAAATTTATTTTGAACGAAAACTAATTGTGAAAAAAAAGTTAATTAAAGTAACACCTTTACCAAAAGATCCTTAATATATGCAATGACATGTTTACAATATTTGAACAAAAACTTACCAACACAAGTGTATTGGGATTGAGTTTTAAATTGCATACTTTTAGGTTCATTGGCGACTATAGCAAAAATTGAAGATTGTGGAACGTTTACAAATAATTATAACGATAATTACGTTAATCGCCAATATACCCACTAAGGATAAAAAAAATAATGAATAGCTAAATATTAGAATATAAGGAGCAAATTGTAAAAATACAAAACAAAGTGCGTAAACAATGAACTAAGTGAAAGAAATTTTCTACTGACGATATCTCGAGAGAAGACCCTTTAGCCAGGCTTAGAAAACATTGTTACAATGTCTTAAAGTTTACATTGCCGAGAAGGCCTGACTCATCAGAGCTGAAAGCATAAGCAAACTAAGTCATTATTTATACTCGTAAGCATAAGCAACTAGTTAATATTATACACATATTTTCCAGTAAGTTAATTTTAAAATTTTGTTGGACTGTGTAATTAGCTGTCAAGAAAATTTGGCTTAAGATTCTTCACTAATTTAGATTAATTTAATTTTAATTTCTTTACTCACGTTTCCAGCTGCCACAAATATTAAACTGGCAGTTTTGACAGTTCAGTGATTATGGAATAACAAAAGCTTCTTAGCAGCAGCATGAAAAAATAAAACAATGAAATATTGTTGTACAAAATTTAGAAATATAAGTAAATGACGTCAACGGAAACGGAAACAAAAGCTAATTAGAAAAACGTCAAGATTTATGAATTGAAGGCAAACATAAGGTAAAAACTTCGTTAATTAAGTATTGGGAAATTATTTTTAAGATTATGATAAGCCGGAAATTATCACTAGCCGAAAATTATGTTCTTAGAAGGAATACTTCCGAGCCGCTTGCAAAAAAAAACTCAAAATCATTTTAATCAAATGCTTGCTGTCAAATCCATCAAATGCATTTTTTAATATAATTAATTGAAGTTAATAGCCAATTTTTTCTGTTAAAAATTAAATGAAATAGGGAAGTGGCTCTCAAGAAACAATAGATGAGCTTCAACCAATTTCTTCGACGCATTGGATTTTAACTTGAAAATTAGTGAGTGAAAATCAACTTTTTCCATAAACTCCAAAGCACAGGATCCGGTGCAGCAATTTCCATGCTTTAAATATATGTGAAAAGTAGAGAGAAACTTCTTATTCAAAACCAAGTTTGTTATCTTAGCGTTAACATGCCTTTCCCATGATGGCAGACTTTAAAAAATTATAATCTGACCTTCGAAATCTTGAGTCAATGCCATTTGGTTTACTTTAGCTTACATACAGTGACTCCATCGCATAATCGGACAAGACTTTGTTGGATATAAATGCGCTCTAAACTTAAGAGCAAACATGTAAAATATAATGTTTTTTCGCTTTTATTTGTACTTCATATTATTATCCTTCTGAACAATAAAAAAAACAACAACTTTTTTAATAATAACTATAAATTTAAGCAAAAAAACAAAAGCAGTTCAATGTCTTGCGCGCAACGAATAATAGGACAAAGCAAAATGGCAATGCTAAATACACCGCTATTTTGGAGAAAGACATTTTAGAACTGCATTTTTTTATCATATTCAGTCGAGAAGCAATCTACTGTAGAAATTAGGCAATAAGCAGTTAAGTGACCTTATAAAGGTAAAACTGCAAGAGAAATTGCCGAATTGGTTGGAAAAAGAAAATCTATTGTCCACCACAAAATCCTTAGGTTCCATAATGAGTTTAGGTTGGCCACTAAAAACAGAGAAGGTCAAGACAAGATATTAAATGAGCGAAAAGAGCGTTCGATGTCGAAAGATATCAAAGAAGATCCTTTCAAAACAGCACAAGAACTTAAAATTTCTATGAGAAATTGCACGGGAAAATGTGTTTGCCTGAATATTATTCGCCATACATTACACCAGTGCGATGATTATGGGAGAATTGCATGAAGAAAACCACTTACAAGCCTTAAAAATAAAAACAAGATACTAAAATATGCCAAGGAGTATTTATTAAAAACAGAAGATTTTTGGAATAACGTAATTTGATGGTATATCATGTTCAAATATCTTTTTACTGATATTTTTCATTATTTAAAGGTTTTGTTTATCTTATATATCTAATTGCCTAATTTCTACTAATTGCTTCTCATTTGGAGCCATTTTAAATATATTTTAAGTTATTGTTGACACTGTTTGCCACTTAATGCAATTTACGACTGAATATGAAAAAAAAATGCAGTTCTAAAATGTCTTTGTGCAAAATAACGAAGTATTTAGCATTGCCATTTTGCTTTGTCCGATTATTCGTTGCGCGCATGATATTGAAGATATTGATAAATTTATAGTTATTATTAAAAAAGTTGTTGTTTTTTTTGTATTGTTCAGAAGGATAATAATTTAAAGTATAAATAAAAATCCAATAAAGTCTTGTGCGATTATGCGATGGAGCCGCTGTATACTATATGTATCAGTGATGGCATTTTCGGTTCTTTTTCCAGTACATTTGCGACGTGACAAATCGTCGTTAGTTAAATTTCCGCATTTGGAAAATTTCTAAAAAATTTTCAAACTTTTTTTAGTAAATTTAGCTGAAATGTGCGTAGAAACTTTGCTAACCTTTTTTTTTTTGCTAAAGTAATAAAGTTAACATTTTGCTTGAACTTAAAAAACTTTTAATATTCATGACAGAAAAGTACATTCACTATGTAAAAAATACATTTTAACTCTCGAATCAATACATTTCCAGAAAACCCAAATGGCATCACTCATATGAGTTGAGTATACACCTTGATTTGAAAGAAATATTGGCAATTTTTAAAAAAATTTAAAATGTTTAGTAAATAATTTTTATGCATGGGGATAGATATCAATCTGACGAACTAATAACGAACATAAATTTCAATATTTTTGAGACATAACACAAAAAGAATTCATAAAAACGTAAATTAGAGCAAAATTGATGTCACAAAATTAAGCATACAGTTCTTTAAAATGAAGTACTTATATAGTTCATTAAATTTTAATTAAAAAAGATATTCTTTGATTCCAATAATTGGTAAGACCACTTGCTATATCTGTTACCGAAATAATTCGTCGTGGCATAGAATCCACCAGTTTTTGGGTGAAAGAGTGCGAAATTTCTTCTCAGATCTTGGCTATCGCTCTCTTTAAGTTCTCCTTGCTCCACGAATGAAAATTTTTCAATTTTATTTTCACTTCTCACCATAAATGCTCATTTGGGTTCCTTTCCAACCATTGTGGTTGTGTGTTAAGTTGGTTTGGAGAGTTTTATAGCAGCCAATCTTGCCATATGTGCGCCGTGTGCTTTGGATCATTATCCTATTGTAACTAAAACCCGGACGGAAGCTTTAGTTTTTCGGCACTCTGTAGCAAATTTCGTCTTAAAATATCCAAGTAACTTCTTTGGTCATAATTGAGTCTATAAGTTCCATGGATCCGAAGCCACGAGCTGTCATAGATCCCCACAGTATAACTGACCCTACATCATGTTTGACTGTGGCTACTCAATTTTTAGTTTGCAGCGAAGAATTAGTCTTTTTTCATACAATTGATATTCCATCTGATCCCCAAAGATTAATTTTTGCCTCGTCCGTGAAATTTTCTAAAAGCTCGGTGGCTTATTTAAAGGCAAACTTCAAACCTTTTTTTTTAATTATAGCAAAAATTAAATTCTTTTTGCGTGCAATTAATCTGTCCAAATTACTTTTTCGCAGTACTCGATGAACTGTTTTTGTGGATATCGGCTTGCTAATAACTTTGGAAACTTCTGCTGTCGATTTCGGCACACTAGCCTTTGGATATTTTTGCAATTTACGTAATATAATTCACTAATCACATTTTGATAGGAGTTTTTTCTGCCTCTATCTATAAAATTCATCAATGTACTTTCGTATATTCAGTTGTTTATAATATTTTGAACTGTATAATTAGGTTTTCTAATAATTTCACCAATTTTGCGATACGATTTTCCTTTACAATATCATCTCATCACCAATTATCTTATTGCAAAAGTTGTATCCTTGCTAGTGGTCACCATTGCGAAACTAACGCGTAAAACGAAATGAGCTTGTATTCAAACTATTAGTCGAAATAGCCCTACAAACTTTAAAATGCTTTACAATACTTCCGTGATAAAAAAAATCAAATTTGATGTCAAAATTGGCATTTTGTGACATGAATTTTGCTTTAATCTACGTTTTTATGAATTCTTTTTGTGTTATGTCTCAAAAATATTAAAATTTATGTTCGTTATTAGTTCGTCAGATTGGTATCTATCCCCATGCATTAAAATTATTTACTAAACAATTTTAATTTCTTTAAATATGGCCAATATTTCTTTCAAATCAAGGTGTATACTCAATTTTTTGTGTAACTGTATGTATATGAAAAGCCACTAAAAAATTTTGGAACTTCCAGTTAAGTGCGATTTCGTTATTATCTCCTTGAAAAAGCACCCTTTTTTTGCAGTTTTTTTGTAATACTGTTGCAAAAACATGACGATTCGAGGTTCTTAAACTGAGTATAGTTAAAATGACTCATTGCCAACTTTTGTTTAAGGAAGCTCACTATGCAACGCACAGTCTTAAATTCCCATGTCGCTTCGAGAACTTACAAGGAAAGTTATTTAAGTTTGATTCGGCTTAGCTTCTCATGTCTACTAAATACATATCTGCTAAAAGTTATATATTTTAAAATGTTTATAACATTTGCCTCTCATCAAGATAATCAATTTCGAAAGTATTTTCAAGATTCCATTAAATTCAAAACTTTACTGAAGATATTAAAAATGTGCAGGAAGTTAAAAAGTTGCGCAATTTACACAAACCGGGATCCAAAGCAAAAAAAAAACAGTAAAATAAAGTTAATGTAAATAAACTTGAGTTTGTTACACTTTTGAATGTAATTTACTTAATATTTAAATTTTTTATTCCCCTATTCCCATCTAGTGATGGCAAACATAAAAAAATTTTCGTTAACCCCTGCGGTCACATTAAAATCTGCTTGCAACTAAATTACGGTTACGACGAGTTACGCGCGTAGGAACTTTCAACTTGACAGAAGCGGCAGCAGTAGGTACAGAATTTCGAATCTGTTAATTCAAGACAATGGATTGAAAAAAATGGCAACACGCCAAAACGGGCAGGTACAGTGTTGCGCAACAGCGTGTGATACAACACACAACACAGTGAACAAGAACACATACATATGCACATGGAAAAAGTCGTAAAAGTCACCTGCGAAGCCGCTAAAAAAAACAAAAACTTTTATGTCTTCCTTTTTATTTTATTAATAAGGAAAAGAAAAACATTTGTTTGACTTTTGCAGAAATAATGCGAAAAATATTTTTATTTAAATAAAACAACAGCAACAACAACGACAACGACAAAAAAAAAGCAAATCACCGAAACCTGCTGTATTGGCACCTGTATTCGTTGGTGTGGAGGGTGGGGTTTGTGAAATTAAAAAATAAAAGAAAATTTAAAGAAATTACGAAATTACAGCTGAAATGCGTGAGTTTTTTTTCACGTTTCAGTTGCCAACCCAATTCGGAAAATGTGAAAATTATGGCTGAGCACATTTATGTAGAAAGCTATAGGAACTGTGAAAGAAAGTTAAAAGCCGCTATGACATATCTCAACAATATGTATTGGAAATGCTTTTTTCTATTTTTCTACTGCGAACTCATTACTTACTAAAGAAAATGTTTATTTTCCTAAATTATTATAATTTTCATTTCAGATTAGAGCAACCATAAGTTGCTTGGAGGTTGCTTACTTTAACAAAATACAGTAACGCACTGTGTTAAAAAATTGTGGTTTTTAAGGCAAATTCGCAACTCCTTACGCTTAGTCCACACTAAAGACTTGTTCAAAAATAATAAAAATCTTCTAGTTCAGCACCTTTTTTATTTTCGAGCATTGAAAATATTTTAAATCTAGATGTTATTTGCAGGCTCCAAGAAGTTGTTCCTGTATCTTTTGAAGTAATCTAAGCTCTATTCCTTAAGCACCCTTTTTTGGACTATCCACTTTTATCCATTAAAAGAAAAGAGATCAGTGCTATCCCGCCAAGCAGGATTGCTAATTTTAAAGAAGATATTTTTTTTGCCAGCAATAATTGATATAATCGTTAAAACTTCAATTTTGTGCGATGGAAGCTTAATGTTTTTTTGGTTACTAAAAAAAAATGTAAGTACTTGTAACAAAAATCATCCGATTTCCAGATTTTTCAGAAAATTGTTAATATCTACCGGCCCCGTGTCAATCCTGGCCACTTGAAAATGCTAGAGCTAGGTAAATAGTGAACCGCCAAGTCTTTATCTGCTTATAAAAGTCTCTAATTAATTGTGCGATTTACATAGGGATCTTATAGCCTTATCATCAAGATTGGAATATTTAGTTGACGTACAAAATGTCCCAAGACTCTCTACAATTGGTGCTGTGGCGGTTATTCGTTCTGTATCTATCTATAAACAAAGCCCAATTGCAAATAATTAAATCACTTGGCACGAATTTTGTGGAAATCGAAAATTGGCTCAATGCGAAGTTTTCACCAGAGCATGGGAGGGCAAAGTTTTGAAAGCAGAAGCTACAACAAAAGCAACAAAAACAAAAACTGAAAGAACAGGAAAAACCAACCACAAATTCGATTTCGAAAGCGAAAAAAAGCCAAATCCTAGAATTAAGCAAGAACAACATGAGCGCAGAAATAAAAGTACACTGATCAAATGAAACGAGAGAAGCTGTCCTCAATGTGCGCATTGTTGTTTCCTTGTTCGTTCGTTTTGGTTTTTCGTTTTTTTTTGAATCATGCAACAATATCAATAATACAAGTCCCGTGCATAGCGCGCATAAAAAAACCACCGTTATTTTTCTTAAGAAGAACGACGTGTTTGTTGTATGGAGCTAAAATTGGCTCATTTTTCCTACTTTGTCCATCTATGGTCTAAAATATATCAAAATTATTTCTCGTAGTTTTCTGCAATACTTTCAATAATTCAGAATAGAGAGTTTAAAAATGTTCACTTTTATCGGAGAACGACTGCCAATCGTCAAAGTGTTATCACTAAGTGTTTAATACTTGCTGAGCCTTTGCAATTTTTGTGAGTCA
Source organism: Tricholauxania praeusta (assembly GCA_949775025.1). Lineage (NCBI taxonomy): Eukaryota > Metazoa > Arthropoda > Insecta > Diptera > Lauxaniidae > Tricholauxania > Tricholauxania praeusta. The sequence continues at coordinate 24,865,254 of OX459029.1, read as the reverse complement.
AAATTTAAAGCACTAAATTAAGTTCCTCTCTTAGTAGCGTTGTTTTATCAAAATCTTTTTATCCAATTCTTATTCAAATTAAACCTTCTATTTCTGTGAAATTTTGTTTGGATAACTCTCTCACAATAGCACTTAAAAGCTTTCCGTGTAGGAAGGAAAAATATCGAAAAAATAAAAAAAATATCGTAAGGGCTTAACGCAAACCAAATTTTATTTCCATTTCATCTGAACAGAGCATTACTCGTAGAAATCCTAGGAAAACAAAAACTTATAGTATATCACATAGGTAAATGAAAAATTTTGAATTTCAAAAGTCTTAGTGCCATTACTGATGAATACGATGATGAGGTTTTTGTAGCCAGTCATGACGCTTTGGTGCTGATGCTAACAATGTTGCTACTGATAATCAAAAAATAAAATGAATAAAAAACTGGCTCCGTGACGCATGACATCATTGACACACAATGACATAATCTAATTTACACAGACAAATATACGCATTCACCGCACACACCCACTCACACTTCTTCACTAATGAGTGAATTTGGTGCGTAATGAATTTGAAATTTCCATAGCTACCCAATAGATAAAAGCAAGATTGAGAAGTACTATGAGAAGACGTTCCTTTAGGGGTGAAAAATCTTTCATAGCTTCATTGACACTTGCTTCGTACGTCATCAAATAAATAGCCCTTCCGAAATAGGCAAAATGGAATAGATATTATTATCATGAACTTCTATTAGAATCTGATGTTTGACACACTTGAATGTAAATATCTTACATTTTCTTTCTATTCTGTCAATATCTAACACAACTTAGCTGTGTATTAGTAGAAGTATTGGCATATGTTGACTTTATTCGAAAGAGAGCTTGCTAAATTGTCTCCTGGGCTGTACAACACACAGGATGTGTTGCGACTGTATGTGTGCACGTTTGTTATTTTATGCGTGTTATTAAGATCCTTTCTTTATTTGTTCCTGTCTTTGTTTCTTCGTTGCCTCTTATTAAGCTACTGTTTATTCATGTTTTCTTTCATTCACTTTAAATTGGCATTATCAAGTTTGCGTGTGTGTAAGTTGGTGTTGGCTTTCAGTTTGCAGCTTTTTTATCTGCTTTCTTCAAAAATTTAAAACACATTTCTTCCCTTTTGTTAGTTCAGAAACAGAAAATAAGGATATTCTTGAAGGATTAAATTTTGTTAACATATTTTTCTTGTTTGCAGTTGTATTTTGTTACGCTGCTCACACAAAACGACATAATAAACACATTTACTAAGATAACAGTGATGCTGAAAGGGTAAAAGATTTTGTCAAAGTCTAAGCTGATTGCTTAAGAAATAATATTGTAATAATTTTTATAATCAAGAACTTAATGCTAAACTTTTTTGAAATGGAGAGACCATATTTAATCTTGAGGAACTTTAAAAAGTTTCCTAAGTTTCTATCGATGCGTATCAAAAAAATATACATTTGTTGTTATATTTTCTAGAAAAGAGAAAAATTTTCTCTCAAAAGATGCATTCTATTGCACAAGAAGTCATAAATTCATGCACGCTCAGTGACAAAGACGCATAAGCGATTAGACTCCTGCAGTGTAATTCCGTGCGAAAATGCTTTTTAGATTTTTTTTTTAAAAACTTACATAAAATGAAATTTTTTTTTATTTGTAGGGCATGCGAATGTCTGGTGAAGGCACGGATATCATGCATCTGACGCAGCTGGAACGTGAGAGTGCTGGTAGCTACGCGTGCGGTGCAGCAAATACTGAAGGCGAAACACGCAGCTCCAGCTTAACGTTAAAAGTACAATGTAAGTAAAACAACAACAACACTTTTTATAGGTGCTATAATGTTTATGCATCAGGGTTTTAAATTTAGCATCAAGCTTACGATAATATCTGCAGACCTTCACATTGATTTTGCCATATGTTGTAAATTAAGTTTAAAGAAATGTTTCTAATATAATTATGCGAATAACAAGTGATGACACTTTCAGTACAATTGTTAGCAAATGGTAGAACAAAACTTACGATGTACTGTTTTTTAGTGCATTCTAAGACGTGTGAGCACATTTCTAATGTACCTTTGTGATATGATATGTTCCCCATTATTAAACGGAACCATATAAATGATTGCATGATTTTATTTATGTATATTGATGATACAAATCTAATGTTTGGAAAAATTGAGAAGAAAGTACGCTCAACCTCATATACATATGTAAATTCAGCAATAATATAAAAAACAAATTTTTTTTAGCACCATTCTAAAATCGATGTTTTGAAATAAGTATTTGAAAGTGAATTTATATTTAAAAAATTATCACATTGGTTAAAAAATATATAAAAAGCTAAGAAGTTAGGCTTAAGTTTATAATCATATTATAATCTCTCAAAAATTCGGCTTAAGTTATTAGAATTGCATATGATGCCTAAAATTTATTTGCAAAAGAAAATATATTTTCTTGAGGTTATCCACTCAGTACCACCATAGTAAGGTTTTCAAAAACAAATCTCTGTACAAAAGTATGGCTAGTTCGCAAATCATTTAAGATTACTCCCTAATGCGCTGAATTTTGGCAGAGAGATGATCTAGTTGATGTGAAACATTTCATTATAATTTGCATAGGTACATTTGGGCAATCCCACCGAACCGCCGTCCATGACTCAAAACATTTTTATAATATATCAGTGCCGTTGTGAGAATATATGAAGTAAAAGAGCTTGTTAAATCATGAAATTCATTATTTTTCTATGCAACAAAAAGTATTTCGTTAGGTAACTAAATTTCAAATATTATTTGGGTACCGTAATCAAACTTCATGAATTTCGTTAGGTAATTAAATTTCAAATATTATTTGGGTACCGTAATCAAACTTCATGAATATAATCAGCATAAAGCGAAACAGTTCAAAAATCATGATTAATGATAGTTGCGAAATGTGAAAATATGTTTCTTGTATCCATTTTCACCTCTCGGAACATAGATCTTCCACAAAGCATTTCCAATTTGTACCATCAGTAGAGAGTGCCAAATCGAAAGCGGATATTGACCCTACTAGAAGGCAATTCGATATTGGAGATCCACCATATTATTTGGATTCTGCAAAGATATCCATTTTTATATTCTCTTGACTTGATGTTTTTTTTTAGTATTTGAAACTCCTTCAAAATCATCTAAATCATTATATAAATATGCAAAGGCAAACATTGCTTAAAAAAGGGTTTATTTACACTTGTTTCATCAAAGTTACTTAATAAAAAAAAGATATTATTGTAAATTATTTGTAAATGTACTAAAAATGCATCAAATGTACATACATAAATATCGTTCATTGCACCGAATGTACTGAAACTGAGTCCAATGTACCTACGTATATGTACTTAAAATGATATAAATGTATTGAAAATGTCATCACTGGTCTGAAGTTGTACATGGTAGTTCGTATGGTTGTGCCTCTACCACAAAAAATATTTTGTCTGCTTTATAACTTGTTAATCTTCCAATATTAACCTAATACAGTGATATTGAGTTGTTAATTTCTAGATCTGACATTTTTCTCTAGTCTTTATGGAGAGTGGTCCAATTATATTAAGCAAAATATAAATTGCAATAACTTATTTGACTAACGATTTTTTTAGAAAACCAGAAGGATATTGAAGCTTAGTCTCTGTAATTTCCTACCTTCACATAAGTCATATTTTAGCCACTTTCCACGCTGATATTATTGTCGCTATTTAAACCAATAGAATGCATATCAGTAATGTCAATATTATTTTCTTTAAATAAAATTCCCAGTGAAAAATATTTAATATAAAACGAAATTTTTGTGCGATAATCAGCAAAAAAAAAAAGAAGTCACTACGTAAGTCTAATAGAATCTGCTCAAAATTGTTGCATGCACTTGAGTGAAATTTCAATTTCCTTAAAAATGCAAAACTCTGTTAAATTGCGCCAGAAATAGCAACGCTTATCATTTTTCAAAAGTTTTGCAGCTCATTTTATGCAAATCTTCAAAAAAAGATACTCTTACAAAAATTGATATTTTTCGTTTCTTTTCAACTACGGTATTTTGCCCCCTTTTTTCAATTTCTCACTTAATATTTTTTTTTTGCCATTCCCTCACAAATCATTTCCGCATGCATGAATCTTCTCTTTAAATTTTTTTCGAATTTTCAACACTTTTCCGCAATCCTTAATGTCTGATGTTGACCTTCGGCTGGTCAAAAGTTTTGCATTTTTTTGTTGTTCCACGTCAAGCAGCATTCGTTTATTCATTCATGCTGCCATTCAGAAAAACTTTGAAATTGAAATGAAAAACGATGGCCACAAAAATAAGCAAAAAGTTCAAAAACAAACAGAGAAAAAAAATCGAGAAGAGCAACACCAAAACAATCCAACGAAGCTGCATAAATTATTGCGCCCAGAAATATGCTATGAGTTTGAATATAAAGAAATGGAACAAAGTTTAAATCCGTATGGAAGTACAAAAAAATACAATTTTCTGTGCTTTCATTGCGATTCTACGTTTTCGCTTTTAATTTCATAAATTTTTACTCGAACCAAAGCAAATGTTTAGGTTTATCGTTCGCTGGAGAAGATCAGTATGAGAGAGGGCTGGGGAAATATATAAAAAAAAAAAAATGAATAAAAAAATGTCTGCAGGCACAAGCAACAATATGTCGCTAGCAGTTTTCGTTTTCTTTTTTTTAATAATACCGATTTTTACAGCATTTGGCCTTCAATCTGGTTCTCAATTTTGTATTGGCCCTTGGCGTTGGGGAGAACTAAAAACTGATTTATTGTAAAACCAAAGATGGCTAAAGCTCAACGCTACGTGAACAAGATAGCTTTGTTGTGTGCATATATATGTGACATACAAATACATGAACATGCATAGATAAAAAAATAAAAAACCAGCACTAATGCAGTACCATGCCAAAAGCGTATTCAAAGTCGCTTTAATTCAGTCTGAAACTGAAACTCGCATTAATCATGGGAATTTTATTTGTTTGTTCTTGTGTTCATTTTTTGTATGTGTCGTTTTTGTTCTTGCTTTTGTTGTTATTATGATATCACTTTGTGATACAGCGTTTATAGTCCATATTTTTGTGCACTGCGAAAAAATTTGTAGCAAATTCGTTTGAAGAACTCAAATAACATTCGTCTTTTATTAAAACTTAAAAAAAAAACTTTGCAGGATAAGCATGTTAGGATAAAACTTAAGAATAGCTAAAATGTCTTAATAATAATTGGAATCAAAATAAAAAAGTAAAAGCTTAAACTATATAGCTACAAAGATATTTTCATAAACTCACTTTATATGGCTTGTGATTAATGAAGCAAAAGGAATATGGGAAAACTGTTCATTATGATATGCAACATGTCCTCTTATGCAGTGATTGTGTTTGAATTTCTCCTTTGTATATTTTTGAATGAAAAATTAAGTTCTACAATATTCTATCAAACAAAAATTTAAGGCGCTACTACTTCGTTTTATGCTGCGCTTAGTACAGGCAATATAATATTTGTAATGAAAACATTTCACACCCATTTTTATGCATAATTAGGTTATGTATTTAAGCTAAACAGGCCTAATGACAATCATAGCGTACATTTTTTCTGTATTGGACTTAACATAAGCCACGTACGTTTTGCCACTCCCAACTGATAAAAGAAGCTTCATTGATTTTCCGTAAAAGTAATGCACGTTCCATACAAGCTGAATTTGCAGAAACCTTAAAACCTTTCTAATTTTGTGTTGGTTCCACTTGATTCTCCGGCATACATAACAGCTTCTATAACTGAATTTGCTCCCCGATTGTCGTGAAGTATTTTTCTCCGACTCGTACCCCTGCTAGCGTACACTATTTGCAGCCCAATTAAAATTTTTAATGCTGATCGAACAAAATTATTCCGCATTATCACCAGTTGCGTGCCTAGGGTAATTCAATTGTAAAATATATCTCATTATGCCAGTGTTTTCGATGACCAAATTGAGGACATCCCCTTTTTTTCAATAACTAAATTTTTAAAATTTGAAAAAAATTAATTACTTCCTATTGGTAGGGACAACAAATAACCTCCTTGCCCAGGGTGCTCAATGTGCACGGTACGCCACTGATTATGACTGAATTCGCACAGCAAACCATGGCATGCAAGACTGATTGGGTATTTTATTTCTGAAAATTGTATCGTAGGGTATTCGTCCTTGATCGTAGTTTGTCTCCTTATAGATGATTTCAGATCATAGCGCTGTGAGATCAGTCATACTGAAAAAGAATTTCAAGAGTCCCTAATGTTGTGTAAAAACTGATGACAAAAAATGAAAATTTCGAGAAAAAAAAAACGAAAGGTGTTGTGTGGTATCGAAAAATCACGAAAAACTCAATTCGAGTCGAGTAGTATCGAGTTTTATCGAAAAATATCGAATAACTAAAATAGGTGGAAAAGTTTCGAAAAACATCAAAAAGTTTTGAATCAGTTATGGAATTGAAGTGAAGTTATTCTCAATGCAATAGTATTTAATTTCAGTTCATTCGCGCTTTGAAAAATAAGAAAGTACATTAGACTTATTACGGTACGTTCAGAGCATTATTTTTGCTTTACAAAAAATACGTAAATACAATTGGACTACATATTAATATTACCTTTTTTTTTGTAAATTTTAACAATTAATTATTAAAAAAAAATTATATTTTTTGTAATAATTTTATTAAAATAGTTTTTTTAAATTTTCTGGATACATGTATATAAGTCGAAAAACCCAAATGTCAAAACTGTTTCGAATAGTGTCGGATAGACTACATACCATCGAAAACATTTGAAAAACATCGATAAGTTGAAACCATCTATGATCGCATTTTCGATGCTTCAATACATACATATGTATATCAAAAGCTGATCGGTGGTTTCGTATAAGCATATGACTTGTTTACAGCATCCGTAGTAAATAAATATTGAAAGATTTAACACTCGTATTTTGATTTGCTTAGCAATCTAACAATATTTCACTTCATAAAATTGATTCAGTAGCTTCATTTTTAAGTCCTTATATGATATGTTATATAGTATATTATTGAAAATTTTAACTTGGTGCACCTTAAGAAGTCTTAATTCAAAATCTGTGCTATCCGGTTTTTCTCATTTTGAAAAAAAAAAAATAATTTTTCGAAAGCAGATCTTTTCCGCAAAATCCTGCATAGTGTTACATTTTGAAAAATTTCTTACAGTGCAATTGGGTGCCTGTGTCATGACTTTATTTGCAAAAGGATTATCTATACTAGCTTGCCTGCGTGCGTGCAAAGAAAAATGAGCACATCTACAAAAAACACGAGCCGAAAATGTTGAGCTCCTTAGAAAGTCGGTAGAACAGAACATCGCTTTTACACGCAAAACACCGAAACAAACGACAGTAGTCCCAAAAGTCAGGACAAAAACAAATCTGCATATCAATATTTTCTGTCAAAATGCTGCACGAAATTTCCATGCGAATTGATAAACTGATTTTCTTTTGAAATTTTTCCCTTTTGCTCGCCCCTTCTTTTGAATCGAAAATTTTTGTCCTTATTTTTTCTTGCATAAATTGAGCGCTAAGTTATGTGCGTTTCCACATAGGTTAAGGATTTTTTCGCTGATATCCTTGTTTGTTATTTTAGCAGCAGATTATCGTGCTGTTAAGCTTTATTTTTATGAATTTTTCAGTAAAACGAGCTACATGACTTTTATTTAAGAGCAAACATAAATAAAATATTTTCATAGTTTTTGATTTAACTCTTAAAAATGCATTGATAATTTTGTTAAGTATTACTTGGCATGAAAAAAGAACAACTGAGATGTGTCTCTAAGTATTAAGCTTGTAAAGTATTTTTAAATATCTTTATTATTTCATTATTTTACAAATAAAGTAATAAACTTCATTAGTGACATTTATTTGTTACGCTTCATGTCCTACCTATTCAATGCATAACACAAGGCGACAAAATTTGGTCAAATCTCTAGCTTTGAAACCTGAATATACTTTTCCGAATGTTCTTGAATTTCTTTGATCATTCTGGTTTTCGAGATATTCTGACCTATAGTTGCAAATATCACTATTTTTCGAGATATTTGAGGCTATGTTACATTGAAAGACAATTTTTTTTTTGTTAGGCCATTAATGGGGTTCGACAAAACAGCTCTTTCTCCACAAAATCTACTTTTAATATTATTGATATCATTTTAATTTCTCTGAAATATCGTAAATGGAAGCTTATTACAAATTTGCCTCACTAAAACTTATGAAGATTTGTATGGAGAAATTCACAATAAATTTCAATTGACGATATTTTGGAGAAAAACAAATATATCGATATAACTCAAAAAGTGCCTTAAAAGAGAAAGAGTAGTTCTTCTGGACCTCATTAATGATTTTGTTAGAAATTTTTACCTTTCGATGTAACTTTGCCTCAAATATGTCAAAAAACCATGATTTTCGCATTTTTAGGTCGTTCTGGTTCCTACAAAAGCAAACTTCAGCTAATAAAACTTTTTTTTTCTTTTATTAGTTATATGAAAGAAATCAAAATATGACTACTAGAACCCAAGGACAAAATTCGTGTTGACCAGTGTAATTTATAAGAAAATGGAATGTAGCGGAAATCATTCAAATAAGCAAGCCAAAAGCCTTTAAGGAAATACTGAAAGAACGTATTGATAAAGTTACTGTTTCAAAAATTTTTTACACTTTTTTGTACGTACTTTGTATTGTATTGTGCTCATATTTTGGGCTTTTAAAAGTTTAACTTAACACAGATTTTTCTCACGACAATTTTATTGAAATAAAAAGTTATTTCTTAGCTTATTCCGTAATTTCAGTTTTAGTTTCATGAAAGTTTCTAATAATAATGTGTGTTTGCTCTGGTACTGTAGGTAATATCCCAAATAATAATGAGTACAATCTTCTTTATAATGTATGAATGATAGCCTGCTGCACTGTAAAATATAAGTAAAAATATGAATTTGCGCATCTTTTGTATTCCTCGGAATGTACACTAAGAAAACAGAACGTTTTCCATCAAATAAATGTTTCTGGTTGATAGATTTTTAAAATATTTATTATTTTGGTAGATATCTCAATATGCACTTAATTGGAAGCTAATTTGTTGTTTATTGGACCAAACATGATCTATTCTTGCTTAATACCAATTTAAGGATAAATATCGACTTATTTATAAATCGATATTTTGATCGATAAATGAAATATAATCATTTCGATCATCGGTTCTTACGAAAACCGATATTAATAAATGTTTACGTTAGCGACAAAAGATTATTTCTATTAACATGTAAATGCTTTATTCAAAAAATTATTTGTTTCAAGCAGTTTGTTATTCGATAATTATTACCAAATATATGATTGACTTACTATAGTTATTGAAATATAATAGAGTAATTATTACGAAATATGTTATTAATCCAATAATATTATTCCATTTGGTGGAATGTGTGACTTATAACAAATATTTATTTCTTCAATGGATATAAAATGTGCCCAAACAGACAATGTGTCATGCTTATTGTTTCTAGATGGTATATTAGGTTTGGCTCTTCTATCATTTTTCGATTTTTGTTGCAAACATGGTGCAGGACTTTGTGCAAATGCTTCATAACAAGAAACATTTTGATCCGTTTTATACAAAAGAGTATTAAATATTTTTGCGGGAATATTTGTTGGAACAAACAAGCAATGTACAATAGACAATATAGTGTTGAGACAAGTAGTGATTGGACGAGTGCTGGTGGCACCTCTCATTTAGGAGTTTGTTTTTTTGCTTTTTACTCAAAATATGACTCTTTGTAATCAATATCTTCACAGATAAATTATTTATATTGTTTCTAAGTTGTAGAAGCTTCTTATATATGACCCACGTGAATCGTTTCTGAATTCTATTAAGTTTTCTCTTTTTTAATGAAAATCACTCTTTAATAAAACTTCAAGCAAAAGTTGTTCTTGCTACTTCCACAAAATGCGCGGCTAACACAGTTTCTACTCTACAAAAGAGTTCACTCATCAACAGAAATTGAAGTATCCAAGCATTGAAACACTTAAGCCAATCATTTTAAGCAAATAGCCGCCAGACAAAACAATTAAAATGTGTCTGCTCTACTGGCTAAAACACGGTTTTACTTTAATTGCAGTTCGTTGCACTTAGAGTTACCAGATCAAAAAAATGTTTAATACGAATATAGTTGATATTTAAGGTAGAATTTTACAATCAAAACAGAAAGAAAGGAACATTTTAATGATTTGTTTACTCATTAACTTTCAAGAGTTAATCATAACCAAATTTTTTTAAAATAACAATATACAATATACTTCTTTACATGAGAATAAATTAGTTTATCAAACATATTAGGGCGGTTAAGTACAAACAAAAATTTCTTTTGTCAGCGAATATCTATTGCGTAACTCGTTTTGACAAAGCTCCTCAAAAGATTTTCATTAATATTGAATCCTGGATTAGCACCGGAATTGTTAAATTCTGAAGAAAAAAAATTGATAGTAAAAGTTGCGTAAGTTTTAGGTGTTATCAATTGAAAAACATAGAGTTTTTTTTTAATATTATGTACCTCTTGAGAAAATTACATTTGTGGGGTAATGTTATATTAACGTCACACGTGTTAACGACTATATCAAGCTGAAAATAGAATCAAAAATATTTTTGACATAGTCCTGCATCCAATTAAGCCAAGAATGCAATTTTAAAATTAAAACCTGGATCAACAAAAACTTCAATTAAATTACAGTCTTAAATAAATTCTGGGGCAAGTTCGAACTGAGCTTTAAAAAACCGGTCAAGACCGGACTTGGTAAGATGGTAACCCTTGTTGCACTAAGCAAACGTTGTGTGTGCGCTACGGTTACTTGTAGTGCTTTCACTCACTTGATGAGATTGTATAGTGACAGAGTTTCTAAAAAAATGCCTGCGGTAATAAGTTGTGATAAAAGTTGAACACAAACACACAAAATGAAAATATGAAGGATAATATTACCAGTAAATGGACATTTATATTTAGAGCTGTGAAAATGTACTCAAAGTTAAAAGAAATGTTTCCCTTGCATACATTTTTTTTTTTAAGTTTTAGCGGCGATCAGTAGGAACGCTTGGGCTTAAATTATTTGCAACTTTTTCATTCACAAATAAAAATTTAATAGTTTCTTTCTGAGGAATGAAATATTTAGCTTTAAATTTGCTTACACTCATTGTGGATAATGATGCCTTTCATTTGAAAGAGAATTTTCTTTCGCTAAGATAGTTGACAGAAAATGTAAAGTCTGCCGAAAATAAATAATTTTGGTGCACAGTTCAAAACCTAAATTTTGATGATAAATTGCCACTGTTATCGTTGAATCTCCTTAAGATCAGAAATTATTAGCAAATAAAAGACTTGCTAAATTATACGAATCAATGCGTGACTTTGTCCTGCAAATTAGTTCATTTATCTTACAACAACAACTGAATACCCTGCGAGTAATTAAATTATAAATTAAATAACAAATAAAACCTGCAACCAATTGCTCGCGGAACTCTATTAAAAACTACTAAAATGCTTTTGCTACTTGTTGCAAGTAGCAAGTACCGGTAAAGGAAATCGTGTCAAGCGCACCTGCATCAGCCAGTGTGCTTTGCCAAAGGAACAACGCCGTTAAATTATACTGCAACAAAGAAGAAAAAAATTAACGACTCCGCACTACGCTAAAAACGCAGTTGAATTTCAAAAAAGGACTTTACCAAGTTAAAGTTTTTGAATTTTAACTTTAGGGATTTTAATTTTATGTTACGACTGTTGCACAATTTGTTGCCATTGCAAACGCATATAAAACCTTTGTGCTAAAAAGGCGCAAATTTTTGATATTTTGGAGAATTTTTATTTAATAAGCTCAGGCAGTAGTTTTCGCAGTAGCAGTGTGAATGTTGTTGCCTTAAATGGAAGCAGTACCGAAATAGCAGGCAATGTACGATGCTTTCTGCTGGTTGCATTAACTATAGTGTAGGTGCTCCTTGAATTGTGCATACAATTGACTAAGTTTTCATTTGGCTCCAGCAATTTTGCTAAGTTGTTTCAGTTCTTTGACATGTCAGGGGCTCGTTGGCGAATTCGAGTTCAAAGTTAGTGAAACTTTTTGTAGTTGGCTTAAAAGTTAAGTTATTCTGTAGTTTTATTTGAGTACTTACTTGTTAAACGGAACGAGGTCATTCGTTTGCTTTAATTTTTACTCAGAAGTTGTTGAGTCTGATTTATTTTACTGAGATTTTATTTTAATATAAAATTAGTTTTTATTATATCATAGGGATTTAATAAAACTTTACTTAATTTAATCAAAATTGTAAAACTACAGTGTTCAATTTAAAATAAGCTGCTATTTTCTGTAAGAAAATTAATTTTATTTTTGCCAAGTATTATATGTACAGCTGTGTGCGAAAAAATAGCAGTGTCATATGAAATAATCTTTGCCTTTATGAAAAATAAAAATTATTCATAGGAAAAATGAAATTCCAAATTTATTTGGTTCATTTATGTTTCACCAATGTTAAACAAGCATTTTTTTGAACATTAAGATTTATTCGGACTTCAAACAGGGACAAATTAGGGAACGTTCCAAAATTCAGGTGTGCAAAATAATAGCAGTGCTTAGAAATACTTAAAAAAACAAAACTAAAAAAAGTATAATTCAGTATCTAAACCTTATTTATATTAAATCTATTAACAATAAGTGGAATGACCTTGATTAAAACGAACGGACGCACATCTTCGCTGTATGGAATCCACCAAACGCTGGCATTTCTCTACAGGAATGGCCTTCTATGCTGCCCTTACAGTATGCCACAATTCTTTGACATTCTTAGGACATTCCTTGCCCACGGCTTCTTTGACATTGGCCCAAAGGTTTTCGATGGGGTTGAGGTCTGGGAACTGGGCTGACCTCTCCATTACTTCAATCCTATTTGAGGAAAACCAATTTTTCGCCAATTTACTCATGCGCTTTGGGTCGTTGTCTTGCTGGTAAACCCATTTTAACGGCATTTTCCATTCAGCGTAGGGTAGTATAGTTGAGCTCATTATTTCCACGTATAAAGTTTCCTTTTATCCAATAAATTGGACCTGTGTCAGAGGGTATGAAAAGCAGACCCAAAAGTTAATTTTTGCAACACAATGCTTTACGGTCCTTGGCACGTATTTCGGATGGAACGGAACTCCAACTGGTCCAAAATAGTTTTGTTTGGCTCTAGAGCATTATGTACGAAGACCAGTGGGATTTCCGTTCCATCCGAAATACGTGCCAAGGACCGTAAAGCATGGTGTTGCAAAAATTAACTTTTGGGTCTGCTTTTCATACCCTCTGACACAGGTCCAATTTATTGGATAAAAGGAAACTTTATACGTGGAAATAATGAGCTCAACTATACTACCCTACGCTGAATGGAAAATGCCGTTAAAATGGGTTTACCAGCAAGACAACGACCCAAAGCGCATGAGTAAATTGGCGAAAAATTGGTTTTCCTCAAATAGGATTGAAGTAATGGAGAGGTCAGCCCAGTTCCCAGACCTCAACCCCATCGAAAACCTTTGGGCCAATGTCAAAGAAGCCGTGGGCAAGGAATGTCCTAAGAATGTCAAAGAATTGTGGCATACTGTAAGGGCAGCATGGAAGGCCATTCCTGTAGAGAAATGCCAGCGTTTGGTGGATTCCATACAGCGAAGATGTGCGTCCGTTCGTTTTAATCAAGGTCATTCCACTTATTGTTAATAGATTTAATATAAATAATGTTTAGATACTGAATTATACTTTTTTTAGTTTTGTTTTTTTAAGTATTTCTAAGCACTGCTATTATTTTGCACACCTGAATTTTGGAACGTTCCCTAATTTGTCCCTGTTTGAAGTCCGAATAAATCTTAATGTTCAAAAAAATGCTTGTTTAACATTGGTGAAACATAAATGAACCAAATAAATTTGGAATTTCATTTTTCCTATGAATAATTTTTATTTTTCATAAAGGCAAAGATTATTTCATATGACACTGCTAATTTTTTCGCACACAGCTGTAGATTAGGGTGCTATTTTGAAAATTTTGTTAATGGACTTAATTTTTTTTTTTTGCCTATATTTTTGTCTGAGCTTATGTCCGATTTCTGCTCCATCCGCAGGTTTGATCTAGGAAACTGAAATTCGCATTTTCAGCCACACGAAAAATGTGGGCGTGGTCTGACAACAGTGGATGGCATCTCCCATACGACTAAAATACCTAAAACCCTATATCTTGAAACCTAAGTCAGACTTTGTTATAAATTTTTTTAAGTCAGTTTTTTTTTTAAATTTCAACGAAATCCGACATAACCCCTTACAGATTTGAGCTATTAAGCTTAAATATTGGAACAATTATATTTATTCCTCAAGCTAAAATATTGATAAAAATAAATCCATATTCAAAATTTTTAAATAAACACTCTAATGTAGATCATTAAAATACTTTAAAAATCCAAAATATTTCTTAAGAAAATAAAACTAACGTTCGCATAACAAAGCAAAAGAAAATTTCAATTACTTTTGATATCATATATAATACTCATATCATATATAAAAAAAAAACATTTGAGTACTGATATAACTTTGCTTTTTGTGTATTCCACCTTGAAATTATACAAATATATAATATTTTGACCTTTAAGGAAGCCTTTTTTTATTTTTTTTCGTAGCGCTCAGCATAGCTATTTTAAGTTTTTGTTTGTGCGGGAAGGAGACGAATACGATCTTTTGCCAAAATGTGCTTATAGTGTTTTGAAATGTGTGCGTCTATGGGACTATTTTTTATTTTTTTGGCTGGTGCTTGATCGAATCATATCTTACATATGGGGCATTTCTGGCGAAGCGGGCAATGAAAATAAAGTGAGGTCGTGAAATTTGATTATATTCCGGTTAGTTATACATCTAGTAGACATAAATGTGTATGTACACTGTACATATAATTTTTTTTCGTATGAGGGTTAATTGCCAAGTTATGGGCTTCAGAAGAATTGGCGAAGTTTAAGGACCGTCATTTTTAAAAGCTGCCACGTCCCATACAAAGTGCGGCACTTATGCACTTCAATTCACATATCTCGTAAACTAATGTAGATCACGTTAAAAAATTTTAGCATATTACCGGTATATTTTATGCTTTATTTTAAAGTTAAAATAAAAAAATAAAATATGTCGAAATTATTTCAATTCTAAGATGAAATGTTCACTTCCGGTTTTCCACAAGAAAAAAAAAATCAATTTTCCAATCTGATTTCATAATTGAAAAGAGCAGTAAATTTCCTATTGAAACCATATTGTTTCGTATTTTATTGAAATTTTGTTAAGTTCGAAAAACTACTTCCCAAAAATCCATTATTCATATTACGTCAATTTTCGGAAGTCCACAACTTGACAACTAAGCCTTATATATAAAAAAAAATTAAGTGTTTACACCTTTTAGAAGTAGAATTAAGCCGAATATAAATGAATTTCTAAATCTCATTTTTTTTTTGATTTGTCCGCTTCGCCTGAAATGCCTCATATGTAGGTGTGAAAATCATTTCAATTACCTTGAATAATTTTTTCTGTCTCCAACGCCCTCTTGACGTTTTGTTTTCGTTGTGGTATTTTAAATAACTCACTCAGTGAAGTGTTTTACAGTTTCCGCTTGCATTTGTGTTGTAACGCCCTCTAGTCAAAATAAACATAGTTTTTCGTGAGGTGCTCGGCCGAAAGTTATTATGCTTGTAATATATTTCGTTTCGCTTTTGCTGGTAAGATGGCGTTACGCCTTGTTGTCAAAATTCGCCCATTTTTTCATTTTTGGAAGTACTTCATGATTAATGAAATAAAAAGGAATATCTGTTAGCTCTAAGAATTTTCAGAAAATCTGGCTCAATAATAAAAAGTAGTCACATGAAAAATAAACATTATAATTAATTAAAAATTTTCGGCATTGTGTAAAGAGAAATTAAAGAAACGTCAAAAGGTTTAATCAAATTATAGCCCGAACAATTTTGTTTATCCCCCTTTTCGTATCTACAATTTTCCTTCAAGTTTCGCGAAGGATGAGGCTCATCGTGTTAGAGCTGGCATAATTTTCGGTGAAGCCCTCTATTTAAGCCAGTTTATATACATATTTCTATAATTATATGGAAACATAAAAACAAAAAAGGTTTCATGCAAAACATTCAGAGCATAAGGAGCGAAATTCGGCGATTTGTCACCTTCCATACAAACTGACCGACTATTGAAATCCGTTAATAGAAATAAATAAATAAAATAAGTGAATAATTTCAAATCAAAAATTCAAAAAAAATAAATGAATGAATAATATAGAATTATAAAGCATTTAAAGAATTTAACTGTACAGATTTATACACTGACAAAGACATTTAATGCATTCAAAATTCTCACAAGACTATTATTTATCTAGTTTAAATGAACTCCAGTAAAGTAGATAAATAATAGTGAAATATTTCGATAACAGCAATGAATAAAAAAAAATATATCCTGAAAACCATTATTAAGTGATTACAAATTTAAAATTAATTAAAAAGGTAACAAAAGTAATAAAGCTGCATTACACTTTGTAAAAGATAGAAACACAAGCCCACTCATATTGCAAAGTGAAGAAGTGAAAAATAAACAGCTTAATTTGTACTAAGTACTTAACGAATTTCAGAAAATAATAATTTTAATCCCGGAATTCCAGTCATTTAATTTCACGAGTAGTACGATGCACTAGTGTCAACTGAAACTTTT
The DNA here is from genome assembly GCA_949775025.1 of Tricholauxania praeusta. NCBI lineage: Eukaryota > Metazoa > Arthropoda > Insecta > Diptera > Lauxaniidae > Tricholauxania > Tricholauxania praeusta. The sequence goes on along the minus strand of OX459029.1, from coordinate 24,848,449 downwards.
ATTACATTCACAATTTTTTATATTAAATGCTAATTCTCAAAAATGTATTAAGATACATAACTACACAATTCATGCTCGAACCATATGATCCAATAAGTTAATCACGCCCGCAGATGATTTGTTAATCACCATCATGGAAACTGCAATATCTACAAAAAAAAAAAAAATCAAAAATCGACAAATTCCACAAATCAGCCCATTTCTGTTTTTAACTTCCTCTTTTAGCCTTTTGGTTTAAAAAACATTGATGTAGCTAATGATTTACAAACAAATTTGTTTTTCATGTTTGCTGCATGATTGGGCACAAAAACTGCTCACAAATAAAATGGCAAAAATTGTTTTCATGATAGCGTAAGCGTATGCAGACACAAAACCAAAAAAACTGAACTGAATTTACGGAACTTTGCAATGAACAATAGACTGTCCATTTTTTTTTAAATTTCTTTTCGAACTTCTCAATAAAGAGTACATGCTATACTAAAATATAAGTTTTTTGTACCAAACATTGCATAACTTTTTAAAAAAAGAACATTGATATACTGACCCAGCAGCACCAAATAACTTTTACGTTAAATGACTTATTGACGCCTGATATGTAAAAAGTTATATTTTCACAAAATATCATCACTTAAATTGAAAGTTATTTGGTGCTGCTTGGTGAAACTTTGGAAATAATGGATAGTCTAAAGAACACATGTGTGATTGTATGCTTTTTGTATATATGCTCTTGCCCCTTTTTTCATTTGATATGGTACTTTGGCATATTTAAACAATTTTTTACAAGTATTCTCTTTTTTTTTAATATAAATTTTCAGATTCACCACGCTGTAAACCAGGTACAGAACAGATTTCGATTGGTGCCATCAATATGCATTCGATACAAGTCAAATGTGAGGTGGATGCAGATCCGCCTGATTCAGTGAAATTCAGTTGGACCTACAATAACACAAGAAATGTTTCACCGGTAAGAATAAATACATTTTAATCGGACACATAATTTCGTATGAGTACTTTATGTTCTATGGATAAAACTTGCACAGGGTATTAGCATATTTTTTAAGTTTTGCAATTACCTATGGCCTTATTCTTTTTGCCATACAACCTTCTCTATGCACACACAAACTCTTTTCACAATTCTCTAAGCTGAAGATAGCTTTAGGATCAATCCATTTTCATTAAATTTTTATAACCTTTCTACATTGCTGTCACAAATAATCATCTACCCTTTCGACCACAAAATATTAAAAGCTTTTCTTCACAAGTTTTACAACAGTGCAGTGAAAACTATTTATTTCTATCATTTCTCAATATTTTGCTATCAATAAGTAATACATAAAGCATAAAGCAAAGAATAGAGTACCTAGAGAAACCGCAATTGTGTTCTTACGATTCAAAGGACAAAAGTATTAAGTTTTTATATTGAATATGCTACGCATTGTCTGGAATAAGACAAAATGAAACATAATATTTAAAAAGTATAAAAATATATGGGTTCGTGCAGACTCACTAGAGAATCATAGTAGCAACAATTTAAGTAAAAGCAAAAAGGAAAAAACATCAAATGTAATGGGTTTCTTACTTAGTAAAGGTTGTGCCCTCTAACCTAAATAGTAACAAATTGTGTTTGGAAACTTTCCTGTATACAAAAGAAAATGGTTGAGACTTAAAGGAGGTTTGACTCATCGCTGTGCAACGAGGGTAAAAGTTAAATAACTTACAGCTTTTAGCGGGCACTTTATTGAACTGCTGACTACTATAAAAATAGCTATATGTAATTTCGGTCAGTAAAACTACAGTAAATATGTAGAAAAAAGCTAAACCGTCGGAACTATCGGACCTGCTGTGCGAATCTGCCAATTAAAGTAGTACTGTTTAGTCTTGACTAATTGTATCGCTAATCACAGCAGACTTACAGATATTATTCATTTCTACATATATGCCTTCTTCAATACTATGACCGCAACACGAAATTCCACACTAGATCATGCGTTGATGCAAACATCCTTTGTAATGGTGCGTAAGAGCAAAAGTGTAAGGTTTTGAATCACTACAAAAACAAATGCATTGTAATCGAATTATCACTTTGCATAAGAAAATTTTTCACTATCAACTGTTTTTAATATTAGCGCATATTGCTTACAAAATTCACTGACAGCTGTTGGACATATTTCACTGACAGCTGTTTGTTAGCTAAATATTTAGAGGAAAGTGCAATGCTTAAGTTATCACAGGAAACTCATGACTTAGAGGAAAGTTAATTTCCATTTTGCAATTTCGCTTTTATGCACAATTGTGTGAATACCCTTACTATGTGTACAGTGGATTAAACCAGTCAACACATTCTATGGCAGCAACAAATAAATGATGGCAGTGGCGGATGACTTGTGTATTAGGTAGAAATATCCACCCAAGATTTGATGTTTGATTCAAAGGACAGAATCGCGGACTATGACTTCGGTGAATGCATCTGTCATTCCCTTAAGCCAAGATATGCAAGACCAAAACTGATTTTGGTCATCACAAGCTTACATCCCATTACACTCTGAAACTTTCAACTACTATAATTAGGAATCGTTCGATTATTGATATTCAACGACAATGTAAGAAAGGCGATGAAAATTCCGAGTCAAAAAATGAAACTTCAGAATGACAGATTGACCAAAATACACCAAAGCATTACATGACTCGATTCGCTTTCTTTTTTTTTGCGCTTCCAATTATAACCTCATTGTTTTCCTGATATCATCATCTGTTTCATTCTAAGAAAGCTTCACAAAGAATGCATTTCCTACTGAAATAAAGACCGAGAACAGATTAAAACCTGGAGAAAGCGAAGGTTTTGTAAAAAGCACTGACGTAGCTGGAAAGCTAATATGATCATAGACTGTTTAATTAATGGAGGTATCCAACAAAAAAGCTTGGCAGTAATACTCCAAAAGCAACTAAGTCTCTCATCTGTCAGAACAGCATTGCTGCTGAAATAGTGCTTAATTTCTAGTCTCAAACATTATCTGTTAACCCATTCCAAACGTTCAATATTTCAGTCTCTTCACAGTTAGAAATAATGAGTATGTGACCAATGTTTATCTTCGAACCGTGGTTGAGTTAAATAGTATTCTCGCGAAGTTTCTGAAAAACAGTTTTCCTAGAGCACGACAATGGCTTATCACGGTGGGTTTTATTCAACTATAAATAGCAAGTTGAGATACAACAAAAACTTGAATGTTGATTTACTTTTTAGTGTAACATGTGTATAACGTACGTATGAAATTTAAAAATCATCCGATTGTGTTAAAAGACGTTAAAGAACCTAAAAAATAGCCTTACAGCTTAAATTTCAATTTCCTAGGTATTCGAGGTCTTGAGTTCTGTGAGGTCAAATTTCGAAAAAATGCAATTTTTACGAAAATAGCCGAATTCAATGTTTAATATCTCTGGACCGGGTCAATCATTTCTACTCAATGGTTTCCAATTTAAAAGTTAATAGGTAGTGTTATCAAATAAAACTACGACTTAGGGCATCATTCTCAAAGCGGTTATATCTTACAAAGACCTATTTCACTTAATCAGGTCGCAAAAAAAGCCTTAAAGTCTAGAGAAAAAAAATTCATATCCAGAATTTTAAATTTGGATTTGTTGGCTAAAATTAACTAATTAAAAACTAAATTAACTAAAATTTTTAAAACGGGCAAAAAATGGCTATTTTCACCCAAAAATACGACTATTCCTCAGGACTTCAGCCCCCTAGGGAACTAAAATTTGGGCTGTGGTGCCATCTATAAAGGTTCTTTGATATACCAAAATTTGAACAAAATCGAATGTTTTTTAAATTTCATACGTATGTTGTACATACGTCACATCATTAAAAAACAGTAAATATAAAATTGAAAAAAAAAGCTTTAAGGATTAGTTTTGTTTTAGCATATATCGACTATAATTTACATACTTAACAATCCCCAATTAAAGTTTTGGTTGTAACTCACACTTTCATTAAAAGTTGGTTGAAGCCCACCGTGTTATACTATACTACTCAAACGCTCATCACCCCTTATTAAATGGTCAAAAACTTGGAACTTTCTTAATGAACTTGGTCTTAATGAATAGGTTGAATATCAAATAGTTTGTGTCGAAGCTGCAATTAAAACGATGATGAAGCAAATCTTAAAACTTACAAAAACTTAAAACTTACTTTGTCACTATTCTACGAATGGATCCATTTGGACAGGCTAAGGTCAATTCCAATAATTCGATCTCATGGATATTATTATCTAAATTAAAAAAATTGCTTTAAGTCTGAAACTTTCGAGATAAATGAAAATTAAAATGACAAATATATGTATGAGTCAATATATGTGAGACTTTTTTTTATGCTCTAGCTCTACCCTTACCTAACTTAACAAAGTTTTCAGCTATTTCCAATTGCTTTAGTGTTCCTATAATCCATATCACTATCTGGTGTATTGACTATTTAAATTGGATTGTAAAATTGTGTTCAATTTCAATTCAATTCACTGCTGTATATGTTACAATTTCCTATGTCCTGGTTACATCTTAAGACTTTTTGCTATCGTACTTTCTTTACAATACATCATCTTCTTCTTATATTATTCCTTTAACATACAGGTGCTCAATTCAAGAATACAATCGAATGGACTGGTGAGCACGGTCACATATCTGCCACAGACAGATTCTGAGTTAATAACGCTCGCTTGTTGGGCCAGTAATGCGGTCGGTAGACAAACAACACCATGTTTGGTTCATATCCTGCCAGCAAGTAAGTATAAACTGTTTGTGTTTATTTTACGTAAAATTCGCACACTTAAGCAATTGCAATTCCATGTGTAGATATAAACCTGTAAACGTAGATATGCATTTGTCAATAGATATACACACAGAAAATTATTTTCTTGTTTTAAAAGTGAAATTTTTTTTCAGAAAATTTTATTGATATTTTGAAAAAAAAAAATGTTACATCCGCATAGTGTGCGTATTATATTTCCAGAGCCCTTAGTATGTAAATTATGTATATTTATAGAAAAGTTTTCTCCGTGTATACTATACACTGTGTGGTGTGTAAGCCTCTAAAGAAGTGCTAGCTGAAACTGTAATGTCAACTTTGCATTAGAGTAGCATTATGTGGCAGATTTGTTACAATTGAGGGTTTCTACGTTGAACTCGAGTACCTATAGCAACAACAACAAAAACATGAAATAAAGCAACAACAAAGCTAACTGACAATTGTTGCAATGGATTGCGAAATGTATCCAAACTTACGCAAGGATTCTTGCAATGTCTTTGTCGTTATGTCGAGAGTAGAAAATCATTCAATCTAAATTGACAATTTATTTTGCATTTCATTTAATTCAATTTAAAATTTTGGTTTTTTTTTAAATTAAATTTAGTTAAATTTAGCATTTTATAGTAAGTACATAGTTTTATAGCTTTAGGTTTTAGTTATTTTATATTATATACAAATTAGTAGTGACAAATGTATGCAGGATTGTACAGGACCTCGAATTGTATGTGAAGGTTTAGCAGGAATTTTTGTATGATGCGTTGATATAGTCATATAAAATCACATAATTTCAAAGAAATCACCTGGTCAAAATAGAAACTCCACTTTCTGCAGAAGCCAGAAAAATGTGTGTGGCATAAATTTTGTTATCAAGGAATCGTTGTTTCAGATTTTTAGAAAATCAAATTGCAGCAAATAAGATTAAATAAAGCCTTAAATTAAAAAATACTGAAATTTGAGCTGGGACTAGTTTTCAAGTTTAACTCCAAATAACATCAAGCCTATGAAAGATGAAAAATAAAATTAAAAAATGTACCCACCACAAAAAAAAAAAACCATCAAAATCGGAAACTTCAATTTCCAGCTCTGCTTGTTTTGGCAAACAATGTATCGTACCTTCATACACCCCTTGCAACCCATACTTTTTTTATGTTTAACCAACACCAAATTCTCAATTTCACCAAATATTGATATGAACTGCAAATGACGCACGTTGTTTTTGTTGTTTAAGTGGTTTAATTTGCTGTTGTTGCTGCAGTTCAATTGCCATTGTAACGATTTCGGTTAAATTGGCTATATACTTTTGTTGTGTTGTTTGTACCGATTGCTTTACTATGTTCTGTTACCCAATTGTATTGCTGCTCTGTTAATGTCAATTGTTGCAAATACGATTGCAATTGTGGTTGTAAATGTGCATTTGTTGTTGTTTTTGTAGCACACAATTTTTGCACTAAATGGGTTAAATTTTGTTTTGTCGGTAGTTGTTAGAGGAAAATTGTGTCAATTTTGTTTCCACTATTGACAATAATTTATGAAGCGGTAACCGAAATTGTATTGTTTGTTCAAATTTTTATTACTTTAAACAATGAGTAATTTGGAAAAATTTTAAACTTTATTTAAAAGGAATTTTGTTAACCTTATGCTCACATTTAATATTTTTCCATATACCTAATAGATCCACCGGAGGCTCCTAAGGCTTGTGAGTTACGTAACGATACCATGCTTGAAGTTGTCTGCATAGCTGGTAGTGATGGTGGCCTCTCACAGCATTTTCTGCTGGAAGTTATTGGGGGTGAACCGATTTATACGAGTGAAACGACACGCACATTTGGTGAGGCGAATCCTGCGGATAATGAAATTTCAACGATGAATGATCAGGTAAGTGGAAAGGGAGCTTTAAAAAAAAAAAAAAATAAAGGTTTGGATAAAGCTTTGTATGAAAGAGAAAAAAACTATGTAGAAATTTTATTCGCTTGAGTAAATTTATTTGTTGGTCGAATATCCTTTTTTCTTGGGAGACAGAAAATTGTGGAAAATTTGATTTGTGTTTGATAGTTAGACCATTTTGTTTTAATATCATATTCATGTTATGCCTACTATCATAGTTTCGAGACGTTACAATTATTTTTATATTTCAATTGGTGGTAATTCCATGAATGATATAATGATGGAACACCAGTTTACTCTGATAGGTTAAAACTGGAATCTGAAATGTTGAAAATGCTCAATATCAGCGAGACTCACAGACTCCGCGATCATTGTAGTTTGTAAATGTCTTAGCTTGAAACATAACTTTTTGTAAACTGAGCAAACGATTTGATTGAGTAAAGAAAATATATTCTATATTTAATGTATATCAACCAAATATTTATTTAAGTCAAATATATTTTATATGAAACAAATAGTGGCAAGTATTGGTTGATATATTTAACTTGTTGAGAACTCAAATAAACATTTACTTGCCCTGAATCAAATATAAAAGGTTTCTTCAATATTTGAATATCGCACCATTTTGTGGTAATGTGTTGCTGTGGAAAAAAGACAGCGTGAAAGCTGCCAGCTCAGGAAAATTTAACTGAAATGATGCTCAAAAGAGGAATGCGTTTTCATTATTACGTATTATTTAAAAAACAAAATTAAAGTTTGGCAGCTATTGTAAGTACACTTCACAATTTTCGTGCAAAATGTTTCCAGGACAATGATATTACTTTATCAACTGTAAAGTGGCTAATCACAAAATAAAGGGAGATTTGAACAATTAGTGATCTTGGACACACTATTCGCCCTTCAACAAATCATTCAACACAAAACCTCGAAACAGTTCGTGAGAGTGTTGCTGAGGCTCCAAGAACATCAATTCGGTACCGTGCTCAAGAATATGACATTTCGAGAAACTCCCAACAGCGTATTCTCTTGAAAGATTTCCGGCTTCATGCATACAAATTCAAATAACTCAAAAACTGAAGCCTACTGACCGCTGACAGCGAAGAGAGTTCACTGAATTGAGTATATAACATCAATAAGTGGATACTGATTTTTCGACAAAGTCATCTTCAGCGAGGAAGCTCAATTTCATCTTGATGGCTTCACAGTTCGAGAAAGAATTCAATTGCTCGATTTCTGGTCGGAAAATTTCCCCTTTTGGTGAACACAAAAGAGTACATTATGAATGGAAAGCAAAATCTCGAGCATTACAGCTAACGCGTAATCTCTATAAAAAAAAGTTTTTAGTCTTAATTGACAATCAATCCAAATAAAATTTTGATTTTTTTTTCGGGTTAATTGGGCCAAAAGTACTTTAAAATTCTGCACCAAATTTATATATATAATTATTAATAAAATCAGCACCATGCGCTGAATTAAATTACTGTGGAAAGTCTGCCATCATATAGCCTTTTACTGCATTGTAATTGAAAAAAATTCTACGAAACGATTTTAAAAATTATTAGGTTAAAAAGTTTACGGAACTCATCTATCTGAAAATCAAAAATGAAATACTTGTTTTTAGTCCAAAACATTATTCTGTTATTGCTCCAATGAATCGATGTCGATAATTTTTAGTAGCGCACCAGAACTCTATGACATTTTTTGAAAAAAAAATCAATGAAAAAAGACTAAAACTGAATTTGAGGGCACCCAATCTCTTCTCATGGGACTTATATAGAACAATTTTTGCTTGCATTGGTTGATGGGTGTAAGTGTTCGCTTTGAATATTAAGCCACTTGCTTTTAATTTTATGCAAATTTATTTACTAATAACGATAGAATTTTCTATACTCTTGTGTTTCGGGGAATGTCACTGCATAGCTTATAATTTTAGAGCAAAAATAAATTTTTTCCTATTATTTGCTTATTCAACCCAGCGCGTAACTCAAGCAAAAGCGAAGTCCGCCTGCAGGCAATAAATGAATTATCCCTTTTCTAATTTTGCAGAGGCAAGCAAGCGTTCCGTTTTATCTCATATCATCTTATCTTGTCTTGTCTAGAATACATTACTCACTCAAGCCTCAATTCAAATTCGAAAAACTAACTAAAGTAATTTTCCAAAAATGTCCACAACTTTGCATAGTTTTGATTCCGCTTGAGTTACAACAACTAAAATGAAATCATTTAAACGAAAAAAAAAAGAAAGTTTTATTAAGTTTATTTGTTTAAAAAACAAGACAAATTACAACAAACCATATACTACCTTGATCAAAAAGTTTTAGGACTTTATTTTTAAAATGAAAAATACAAGTTTATTCATCAAAATCGATATTGTCTCCTTCAAAGTACTCCCCATCGACTGCAATGCACTTATGCCAACGCTTGACCCAGTCCTCAAAAGCCTTTTTATACTCGACCGTCGGTATGGCCATCAGGGCCATCTTCGATTTTTCGATGACCTCTTCTCGGCTGCTGTAACGCGATCCGCGGAGCGGTTTCTTCAGGTGGCCGAACAGGAAAAAGTCGCAGGGAGCCAAATCAGGCGAATTCGGTGGATGTTGGACGGTATTCATGGAGTTTTTGGCCAAAAACTCACGAATAATGATCGCATTGTGCGACGGCGCGTTGTCGTGATGCAAAATCCACGAGTTGTTTGCCCACAAATCCGGTCTTTTTTGGCGAACTGCTTCACGCAAACGTCTCAAAACGCCCAAATAATATTCTTTGTTGACGGTCTGACCTTCTGGGAGGAATTCATGATGCACAACACCTCTGTAGTCCATGAAAACCGTGAGCATCGCCTTCTTTTTCGATTGAAAACGACGTGGTTTTTTCGACCATTTCTGAAGCGTCCGTGCCAGCGAAAAACGTTCGATCTCGTTAGAGTATCGTCGCCAAAACACTTTCCCAACATTTCCAACGTCTGCGCACCGTTAAATCCGTTTTTAACACAAAATTTAATGCAAACTCGTTGCTGCAAAGTTGATGACATTTTTTTTTTTGTAAAAAATCGAAACCACACACAAAAGTAGATGCACACAATACGGCGTCACTTCAAGAAATGTCAAGCTGTCAAGCTGAAAATTTGACATAACGTCCATGACACTTCTACCAACACAACAAAAAAAAGAGAATTGAAATCGGACGAACGAGAGCGCCACACGGTGACGAGTCCTAAAACTTTTTGATCAAGCTGGTATAGAGGAAGAGATAGAAAAAAGGACAATGGCACAATAGAAAGGACATAAATTACTTCCGCTTACTTGAACAGCAGTTTGTGCGTAACCAACCCAACTTTGGCCAGTCGGTGAGTCATTCAGCCAGTTAGATAGTCGGTTAGTCTGAAGCCGCCTCGTTTAAGTGTCCAGTTGTCCAGTAGAAAACAAAACAACAAAAAAAAAATACTTTTTGGACAGCATTTAGCCCATAATAGGAATACATTTTTTGTCTTCCCCCTTGCACATGTGTATTGTGTTCGTATATCGTATTGGGTATCCTTGTTAGAAAACTTTTGTTTATAATTTTCAAGCCTGAATAATTATACAAAAAGTTACTTTACTTATTGAGTGTATTTATTTTGTAAATGTTTCGTTTTTTTTTTGTTTTTTTTTTGTTTTTGGTACTTCTTGATATTTTCATGGGATTCAATTTATCTTTTCGTTCGGTTTCTTAGCCAAGCGAAAATTTCTATAGAATTTTTTCCTCTTTCGGTCTTTGTAACTTTTTTTGACTGGCTGACTCCTGCTGCTGTTGTTGTTATTGTAATATTTTTACACTTGAATAATTCGTTTAAAAGTTACAAAATATTATTTGCAAATAAGAAATTTTATTTATTAAAAATAATATTTAATGGATAAACTAATTGCATATTTTAAGGTACTTCGGGTTTGATTCAATATCTTTTGTTAATTAATTGAAATTGTTGCTGATGTAAATATTTTAAGGTTGAAAAATTACTGCACTGAAATAATCGCTTTTTTTTAATACAAAAAATGTATGGTATATGTGCAAATCCGTCAGAATTAGCGTTTTAGCAGGCCTCGTTTTTTTTTTTTGGAGTACATCTTGCAGCCATAGTTTTTCTTGAAGCTAAGGCTGTTTTGAATAAATATTCAAGGTTGATCAATTAAAATTCAGATAGCAATTTTTTTTTTTTTAACTTTATATGTAACATTTCATGTTTTTTTTTTAACTTAAATGCATATTTAACTATGTCTCCCTTTGAATTTTAATTGTTCCTCAATGAATATTTATTCAAAATAGTCTTAATTTCAAGAAAAACCATGTTTGAAGAGTCTGCTCCAAAAAAAAAAAAAAAACATTGTCATCGATCCATCATGGCTTATTATTTATTTATTTATTATCTTTTAATTATTTTTTTATTATCATAATTAATTGTTAATAATCAAATAAATAAATAACATTCCAAAAATAAATAAAAAAAAAAAATAATATCGAATTTTATGTTAAAAAACATGGTTCGCATCATCAGTAAAAAAATCGTAGTTTCCAAAGTTATGGCGGGAACTTTGATATGAAAGCACATGCATTCTTAGGATTGATTGAGGAACAACATATAAAAAAATCAAGACAAAAAAATATGTTATAATCTAAATACTTATTTTGAGAAAAATTTTTTTAATTAAAAAATTTTGCGTATTAACAAAATTATTTAAAGATTTTTAAAGTTATAATTTTTATTAACAAATATGATTAAATCATTTTTTATCCTATCTACTATATTTTTTGAGATATATCGTTTCAAAAAATGTTCAAAAACGTCAAAAAAAAAACAAAGTGTGCAGTTATTAAAAGAATGACCGATATGTACATATATTAGAGCGATTCAAAATAAAAACTTTTTGATTTTTTCACGAATTGTCAGCGGATTACAGTAGCTTTATACGTCTGGACAAAGCCCAATACTAAGATTAAAATTAATATTGAAAACTGGATTAGCGCCCTCTGTTTTAAGTAAGCAACCCATTTTTCAAAATATTGACTTAAGAAATGGTTGAAGTGACAGACGCTATAGAATTTTCCAACAAAGTTGGTATGGTTTTCGAGAAACTATCGATCGGGAAATTCAAATCCGTGGTTTGTTTTTCATCTTCTTCTTTCTTTTTTATTAAAAAAACTGACAATTGACCGGACAAAAGTAAAAAAATACCTCAAATGTTATGTTGCCGTCAATTCCATGGCACATCATTTTTAATGAACTGTTATTTGCTTAAAGGATTACCAAAACCGCATATCATTATCTTATTTCAAAACCAAGATATCTGCATTTTTCTAAATTAACAGACCTGATTTTTTTTCGAATCGGAGTCGACAAACTTGCATATTAAGGTGTTTCAAATTGTTTTTTTATTTCAAACAGTAGCCATTAATCGGGGAATTCGAGTCCGTGATTAGTTATCCCTCTTTTTTTTTCTTACAAAAAGTTCAAAATTAACCGGAAAAAAATTAAAGAATTCCGATACTTTAAAGTTTCAAAATCACCCAAATTTTTTTGTCGCCGATTCCGTGTTACGTAATTTTTAATGTACTGTTATTTTCTTAGAAGAATACCGTAAGCCGCGTAAACTGACATAATTTGAAATATTCTATAGATTTTTCTATCATTTTCAAAAATTCAAATTATGTCAGTTCTGTTAATTTAGAAAAATACAGATATCTGGGGTTCGAAATAAGAAAACCATATGGTGTTAACGGCATTCCTTTGAGCAAATAACAGTGATAAACTCTAGATGTTTTATCAATTTAGATGAAGAATTTCACTTCGAATTGAACATTGATTTTACAAAAGTTTAATGTTCGCTGAACCAGAGATCGTTGCATATTGTTTACGCTTAAAGAATTTTCAATGGTATGGCTATTTTTTTTAAATAAAGTCATAACATTTTCTCTTAATGTCAATTTACTTGAAAAATATGATTTAAGTCAAACGACAAACTATTTTTTTTAAAAATTTGTTGTCAAATATTTGCAATGAATTCGTGTTTAGCGAACAGTGGGCATTTTTAAAAACAAGCGTTATATCTCTAGCTAGCAAACGATATTTTAAGGAGATAAAGCTAACTGAGAAACGAAGGAAGATCACTAAAAAATTAATATTACAGTTTTTTTTAATGACTTTACTACGAGATATTGAGGTTCTAAAACTGAAATTTTGACACATAAACTATTTTCCAAAAGCTCATTAAAATTCACGCAAACGTCCCACTTTCTTAAACTTTAAATCCATGCAGATTAAAGCCAAATGGACAGCAAGGACAGCCAATGCAAATTTATTATCCTTTTTATTTCAAAATTCGTCTTATATAATTTCTTTAATTTTTTATACATATATGTAAGTATTTATTATTATAATTTCAGCCGGGTACCAAAATACCTTATTTTTAAAAAATTTTGTTCAATGAAAATCAGATTTTGTGATTTTTTTTATATTTTTATTTGAAAATTGCTACGCATATCTAGTTTTTATCAGGGACCCAAAATAACTATTATTTTCTTTTTTCAGATTGAAAAAATTGCCCAATTTTAATAATTATTTTTAAAAATTGATTTATAATTATTATGAATAAGAAATATTTTATTAGTTGTCAATAACTGGTCATCGGTTCGAAAATGTACGCGATTTTGACTCATTTTTGAAGTTTTTGTTTGCTTCAATCAATGAAAAGAGGTCTAAAAAGGATATTGGCCATCACTAGAAGTGGTACCGATCCTTAAAAGTTTGGTCCTTTTTCGAATTTTTTTTTGTAAAAAATTGATGGAAAGAGGTTGACAATGGGCTTTGGCCATCACCAGAGTTGGTCCCAACTAAAAAAGTGGTCGATTTTGGTCCGTTTTGAAAAAAAAATTTTGTACCAATCGCTGGAAAGAAGTCGAAGTCAAAAAAAAAGGTACCAAAAAGTGCCCGATTTTGGTTCATTTTCGAAATTTTGTTTGCACCAATCTTTGGAAAGAGGTCGAAGTCGAAAAAAAAGGTACCAAAAAGTGCCAGATTTTGGTCCATTTTCGAAATTTTTTTTATGCACCGGTCGTTGGATACAGGTCGAAAATAGATTTTGGTCATCATCAAAGGTGGTTCCGAGTCCCAAAATGTGCCCGATTTTGTTCCATTTTCGAAATTTTGCTTGCACCAATCTTTGGAAAGAGGTCGAAGTCGAAAAAAAACTTTTTACTAATTGATACCTAGGACAAAATGCCTGGTAAGCTTCAGCAAAAATAATAGTGGACAGACATTTTTAGAAGGTTCAGCGCTGCCGAACTAATCAGAATATTTCAGAAAGTTTGAATTAGGATGAACGATTTTTCATAACCTATGCTGGATTTGGATTTTTTATTTATACAAAATTTGCTTTTTGTTTCGCTTATGAAACTCCACGAACATAAAGTATGTAATCATATTTATTTTAATTTACACTTACAGGCAACATCCGCACCAATATTTCGCATGCAAGAGCCAAATCCGCAATTTCGTTTAAATATTCTAGAGCCAGGACGTGAATATCAATTTTTGGTTTATGCCGTTAATGCAAAAGGACGCAGTGAACCACCAGTTGTTATTGAACGTGTGAGAGTAGCAGCCCAGCTGGGACCATACGGTAGGTGTAAGAATTAATAATATAAATATATTAAAACCTTGATTCAATTAAATTTAGATTTAAGAAAATAAACCAAACGAATGTAAGCTTTAAATGAATCTCTTTTATGCCGTATGGTAACTAAGATTTGATTTTCTCAAAGCATTTTCGTTTTGAAATGAATTCTTCTACTCATTCCTTTAGTATTTCTTTGAGAAACTCTAAATATTTGTTTTGGTTTTCATCATCTCATCTGGAATTAGCAGCACAATTTTTTTTAAGAAATCACAAGCAATCAGCAGGATACCAAAACACATACACTCACATACTTTTCTTTAGCATTCGTTTACTAATCTGCTTAGTTCAGTTGATGCAGTGAAGCGTTAACGAAATTTTCGCCAACAATTTAAAGCAGTAAGAGCAAGGATTTTTCCTCATTCTTAATTTCATTTTTTTTATGTAGAACATTGGAAATCACATACTAAGCTTTCAATGCAAACGTATGTACATACAATATTTGCGTTTAACAAAAATCCAGGGATGTCTAATATATTATTATTATACTGATGTATATTTCTCAACAGAACCCAAACTATCCTTAGTAATATAGTACATCCAAGAATAGTTCTGTAGTCGTATCGGTTGCGGCAATACATTGCGTTCAGAGAGGCATCGCTGTTAGGAATTATTTTCAAGGAATAAATTTAGAATGATAATTTGGGTCGAGTACATTGAAGAATAGGTGTTTAGGACGTGATTTATGGAATATTACAGAATGATTCTTAGTGTTTGCAAGTATCGAGGTTCGTTTCTCCCACGCTTATACAAAGAACTTGGAAGCTCGTAGAATTAAAATTTGAATGTTTTTAAGATCTTGAAAATTTGTTCAAATAATCCCTTAAAACTGGCATCCCTGAAACTTGCACCAAATGTACACAATTCCAATTGCACGTAGCGTATCCTTAATTTATTTGCTTTCATTTTCCTTTTATTTTTCTAAGGATCCTTCAACTTCTCTTCGTTTATCCCGCTTAATTTTCTTTATTGCTATTTTATTATTATTTTCATGATGATATTTGCTACTCCTTTTACTCTTCCTACACTTTTTTTTACTTTCATGTTCACATGTGTGCGTAGTTTTGTATGTGATTTGTTTATGCGGAAGGATGTTTCTGTCAAGGAAAGCAACAAATATGTCATAACGTTGAATTGTTTTATATTGCCATTTTTTTCGAATTATTGATGTTGTTCTTGTTGCCAATCTTCCTTGTCGCTAAGATAAAGTGACTGAAATTAATCAATTTCTCTGTTCATTCGTTAATTTCAAAATAACATACATATGTATGTAGTTACTTGAGTATGAAATCATGCGAGAGAAGAGGATGTATGTGATGTCCAACAAAAACCAGCATAATTAATGGATATGAACTTTTGTAAATCTTGAAAAATGGTTCTTGTGTTCAAAAGCCATTGGCTTAAGTCAAAATTTAAGCTTTTCCTCTCTTCTGTTGTACATATAAATAGGCAAAGAATTTGAAAAGTCGAAAATAGTATTTGCTCAGTTACCACAAAACAATAAATTAAGAAGGAATTTCCCAAATAGTTTACATTTTGAGTTGTTTATTACCAAAATTTATTTAATTTGTTATGGCAGTTTTGTTTTATGCCTAATTACATTACGAATTTGGTTTCAATAAATTGCAAAACAGAAACAGTATTTAAAATTTAAGTTTAACATACATTACGCACAGTGGAGTTAAGAAGCTATTATCTCATTAGAGTAGCTAGAAATTAAGTTAAGTATCTTTAACTCTGAAACATATAAGTTTTGCTAACACTGTATGATAGTTACTCCCATCAAATTTACAAAACCATAATGAATTGCACAAAAACAAATTCTTAGGCTACATTCTTAAGAAAAAAAAAATACGTGTTTTTTGACATTATTTTTTATATATTTTTTTTTTTTTTTTCTAGTGAAACTTCTTTGAACGAACGAAATCTTTTCGATACATCCTTTGAACCTTTGAAATTATCTATTTCGAGATTTTTCAATTTAGAGATTATAGGATCTTCGAAGGTTTTTTACTTTTATTTAGCAAAGATACATTTCACCGGTACTAAATAAATTGCTAAGGCTTCATGAGATTATTTCTAACTTTCGTATAATAATACACAACTTTTCTTCAATCAGCTTAAATCGAGTTGAATTTTATATTAGACACTTATAAGTAGGAACTATACATGTTTAATAAAATATCAAAATATCAAAAAATTGGTGACCGACACGGTACCACTTGTTGTCGAAAACTCAAGTTCACATTTTGAGTGTTTTTTTATTCAAAAGATATAAAATTTGTCTCAACCCAGTAACAGCACGAAAATTACTCTCGAAAGAACTGTCCATAGTTGGCAATTGGCTAAAAAATAATATAAAATGTTGAGTTTTCAAAAAACCGAATCCTACACCTAAAAGAAATACCCAAAGCAAAATATCCAAATCAATGTTTATTTAAATATATTTATAAATGAAGTCTTATACATAATAAATATAATAATTTGATATATAATTGTCACCTTATTCCGAAAAAAAATTTTAAGACAATATTTCAACGTCTTTCTATAGTATATCGGGAAAAGTGAATTGACAATTCAATTGAATAAAAACATTCAGTAGCAAGTTCAAAATTGAACATATTCTTACGACCATAATACCCCTGGCTTCCTTTGCATTGAGTAACAATTTAGTTCTTTTGGGTAAATTTGAGAAGTAAGTTCTATTAGATCAGTAATAATTTAATTTATTTATGTAAATATTTATTTTTCATTCTCTATGAAAAATAATTTTGTTTAATTTTACTGTTTTGTTTTGTGTTACAGATGCTCCGATTATAAACATTAAATCTGATGGTAACAATATGTTATTAATTTTATTAATAAAAGTAAAAGGAACTTTTTTTCTGCTAACATACATATTGTTTTTGGCGCCAATTTGCGAAAATCAAATATTCAAAGCAAGCAAACAAAATATTAATAAAAATGGAAGACATTTATGAATCTAAACGACAGGCACTCGAAAATAACAACAACTTCCTACGTACACAAACAAACACACACACATGTACATAAACAAATAAGCAACTTCCCAATGGGAAGTTATTGCACAGAGCTTTAAGTAGTACTGAGTTTACCGTAGATTCGTCAATAGTAGATAATAATTTAACCTTTTCCAAAATTTTAAGAAACTCTCTGTGAATTGTTTTGTAAGCAACTAAAAATCTATACCTTGATTTTCTAAAGGACTTAAACAATTAACATTATGTGATATTATGATAAAAGAAATTTGCAAAGTTTCGAAACCTTATGTAAATATAGTTTTAAGGGCTTTTTTATTCTTTTATAACTTTTTTCAAATGGAGCAGATATTGCTCATGCGTCTCACATTTTTAAAAATTTTTGAAGCTAAAGCTTATCTGCTTTTTCAAAAATTTCCGACCACCATTGCCCTCAAATACTTTCTTCTTCATAGTTTTTTTTTTCATTTTCTGACCACCCAAAAGTACTGATTGACGTATCCTTGTAATAAATATATTTTTGAAACAGTGGAATAACAATAACATTGTTTTGAATCTTTCTTTGCTTTACTCATGAAATAGCCTCTTTTCAAATCATCATAAGTTTTTAGTCCTAGTTTACTTTTGGTTTCTTTATTTTCTACATGATGATTTATATTAGCTCCTGATGATTTCTTAAATTTTTAAGCAAGGACATGGTATATACCAACAACAAAGAATATATTAAATGTCTGAAGTCTATGCATTTAGAGGTGCTTCCAACAGTGGCACTGAAGGCAGCTTCTCTGGAAATAAATTGAAAATACTTTTCCAAGTGTTTCATTTTCCCGTTGGGTTACTTATGCATAAGCTACATACATACGTACATACAAGTATTCATGAGCTTATGTACTGCTATAACTTTTTGCTACATGTTGCGGCAGTTTTGATATGTTTTCGTTTTTTCTTCATTACCTATCAGAAACACTCTCATACAGCGTACAGTTTTAGGAAACTTTGACCTCTAGCTACAGCGTAAGCAATATACTACACTCATCAGTGATGGCACTTCAAATAAATATTTGTATTTGTTCAGTGGATTCGTGGCTTTGAAAGTATGCAAGTGAAATGAACTATTTTCTAGTACATTTTGAGTCTATTTGACTATCGACAAAATTGACTGATGAAATGGGTTTTTTCAGAAATTTTCCAATTTTTCTGATAAAAAATATTTCAAAATAAAGATAAATGAAGGTACAAAAAAATATCTGCGCCCTTTTTCTCTTTGAAGAATGGTATATTTAAAATTACAGATAAACTCAACTTGGACTACTTTGTTCGACCTTTTTATGTGATACCGACTCTATTTGATGGAAATAAATGTAAAGCTTGCGGTTGAAGCTTAACTGAATCATTTGCCAATGAGATTTTGTTTTGAACTTGCCTATTTTTTGCATAAGCACTAGTCAAAAGTTTGAGAAATGTATATAATCTCTCGATTCTTTGGTATAAGGCATTTTTTTTCTTTGTCTTTAGTGCTGAAAGGCATGAGACTTTTTTTTTTGTTCGGATTAAGTGTGATAAAAAGCACGTTGCAAAAAGTAAATTTCAGTTCTAAATTCAGTACATTCGCGAATATTCTAAATGCCATCACTGATGTACACATAAAAAATAACAACAATACGGTAAATTCTACGCACAAAGCAGTATTACACTCACATGCACACGTACATAGTAATTATGAGTAGCTTAAATAAATGGTAGTGAAAACTCCCATTGTGGGAGTTTTCACAGGAAGTGTGCATATGTGCAGGAGGCCATACACATACAATGAGTATCATAATTTATATGCGAAATTTTAACAATTTTCAAGCTTTGGCTTTGATTATGTTGTCTTTACTAGAGACAGGATTATTTTTCTTATTATTGTTTTTTGTTGTTATTATTATAGTACAGGAACTTTAGGCTTGAATTCGTGAATTTCGCAAAGGACTTAATGAAATTTAACTATATCTAAGATCATTTACAATTAATCTTTTCACCTTGCTGTAAACGCATACACTTGTGCTGGCCAACATGTTTTTTTTTTTTTTTTTTTTGTCATTTTGGCATAAAATCAAACCAAAAGTTGCTGAGCATAGTGTTACAAAGAAAAAGTGCCAGCAATAAAGAACATACATATGTATATGCTATAGTTTACGTTGTTGTATTTTATTTCTGTCTTTTTGTACGTATTTTCGAGCCTAAGTGCTCCAATTAAGTATAAAAATGATACTGCATTCACGTACAAAACATGTCGGTAGCAGAGCATCACCAGCTGTGCGCAAAAATGTTGTCTATAGAGCAACGATTTGGCAACGTTAACATATTTGGAAATTTTTATAACTATTTGGCTTGTTAACAAAAGTCTTTACAGTTGGTGAAAAATTTTTTGCTATACTTGAAAATTTACAAATAGATGAATTTTCTTTGAAGCTGAAACTTTAATAAAAGCTATTACTATAGGCCAGGACTAACCGTAAAGTGTTATTTCAGGTGAACGTATTAAAAGCTTTTCTTCTACTTGCAAGTACATTCTTTCATGCTGCATTGCTTTCATGTCATAATTTATTGTATTCCTTATTTTCGCCGTGGAAAAAACAACAACATAAACAGCTTTATAGGTCTTACATCAGCCTCAGCCAGTGAAGTGAAGATCCTTTTGTAATTTGTTCAAAGAAAAACAAAGAAAATAAATGGTGCTTCTGGTAATAAATTGTTGAGGCATCGCATGTTCTACTGAATTGTTTTCACTTATGTTGTATTATTTTCTATTATACGAAATTTTGTTTTTACTGTCTACGTACGTATTTTAACTTATATTAATAATAGGGTGGTCGTTAAAAAAATTTTATGAGATGTTAAAGTTCAGATTTTACAGAATTTGTTTTTATTAACTAACAAGATTTTGAACGTACGAACATCTTCAAATTTGAGAAGAGAGCACATTCCTTTTAGTTTTTGAAATGAAAAGTTTCATTACTTTTACATTTTTAAGAAGCAGAATTTTTTGGACTGGGTTACACACAAATATGCTCATCATTCTTTGTTTTAATGTTATCGAGAAACAAGCCATATATTTAAAAATTCTGTTTGTGAACTTTGAACTCTTCCTATATATGTATACACCTAACAACAAATCAAATCAAATCAATCACTTTAAAATATTCTAGGAAAGTAGCTTCAAACAAATTTTTCTCAGATTTGCCTGAAAAAATTTGCCTCGCGTAAAGTTTCTTTAGATAGTTTTGTACCTTGAAGAAAGAAATTCCTGCAAAAAAAAACCTGAAACTTTTTACTTCAGGTGATAACCATCCAAATTTCTACTACTTTTACGAACATGAAAAATCTTTTGTGTGTAATATAAAACGCTTGGAATTACCCTAATTGATGACATACATACATATGTTATGGAGGAGGGACTTTCGAATCAAAAGACATTTTCAAGGAATCTCTACAAGTAAGATTTGTGAAAAAAGAGTACCTGGACACTTCTTCATGGTTAGGCTTATTTTTCACAAACTCAGTTCTTGATACCTTATCTAATTGACATTAAATCTGTTCTTTTTGAAGATGTATCAATATCAAATACAAAAATGAAGATTTGACAAATTATAATAACAAAAATTTCGATCTCAAAACTTTCAAAATTGGGGCAAAATTTTGGAAGGTAATTGATTTTAATTTATTGGCTTTTTCTTTGTTCTTATTGATTTTGTATTGAATATGAAATTTAACCTAAAAATGATAATCGTAGTGAAAATATGCGGTAGTAGAAATTTAATATAAGTTAAGGATAATTAGCTAATAATAAAATAAGGAAAACGCTGTCAAATAGGATTAATAATGTCTACGTAAAATACCTTGCAATTTTGATACAATAAAGATATTTTTTTTTTTCAAGAACTGTTTACATAAAATATAAAGTCAATTTATTTTTTTTCTTTTTAATTAATATCCAATCTATTCACTATTTTTCTTTATTGAGCCTATATTCGCAAAAATAAAAAAATTTATCGAAATTTAAAAACAAAATTTCTTCCTAGAAAACTTAGTGAATGATTTCAAGACTTTATTCGCCGCCTTTTAACTAGTAAAACTATATATCGTTTGAAATCTGTATTATTTAAATTTACTTAAGGGTTTGGAACTTGCTGATGTTTAATTCGCTATCCACTGCTAGATATCAAGATAATAGCTAGCAACGATAATTGTATGAGAAAACATAAACTAAATCACAAACTTAACCAGTAAAATTATAAATGCTATGTATACATAGCAAGTTACTTAAGTCCCAGTGCTATCCAGCAAATTTTTATATTGCTTATTGTGCATTTTGAAATGCAAAGAAGAAGAGATAATCTAAGGTAAAACAATTGTTAAAATGTAACGATCCGCCAAAAAGAGGTATTTGAAATAAAAAAAGGTAAAAAGAACAACAACAACATAGTTTTCGAGATACGATTATTTTTGTAAGACTATGACTAAGTTTTTCTTTTCAGTAAGAAAAGGTTAGTAAAATAATATGAATTAGTTGCTCATTGAATAAAAAGAAATAAATGGGACTTTATTTTTCAATGTATCATTGGGATATATATATCAAATATAACTGCAGTGCGCTTTGAAATGGGATTAGAGCAGGGATGGCATTTGGGTTTTGCGGAAATGCACTAAATGGAGAGTTGTAATGTACTACTCTTTAGATAAATTTCACTAAAAATTGTAATTTTACAAATGGTGGTTTTGCAAACTGTCGAAATGTACTGAAAATGTACTAAAAATGCGCCGAGTGTACTAAAATGAACCAAGTGTACCGAGTGTACTGAAATCTTGTCGAATATACTGCCAACGAGTTTTTACGTTGCAAATGTACTGAAAAAAGTACAAATGTACCAAAAATGGCATCACTGGTTTGTCTCTGAAACTGAGGAAAATCACTATAAGCGCTTGAAGTGACTCGTACATGCGATCCTGCTATTAAGTTTGTTTTACTTTGACCAATGTACGCCTATTGGAGGGCCTAGTGGTTGTGTATTGGAGCGCACCCGTCTTCATCTTGAGCTTGGAAAATGCGATATAACTTTTTCATTAATTTTTTACTAAAGTTTATAATTAGAAAATAAAATACACGCAATAAGGAAATGCCATCATTAT
Source organism: Tricholauxania praeusta (assembly GCA_949775025.1). Taxonomy (NCBI): domain Eukaryota; kingdom Metazoa; phylum Arthropoda; class Insecta; order Diptera; family Lauxaniidae; genus Tricholauxania; species Tricholauxania praeusta. Next base: position 24,825,890 of record OX459029.1, on the reverse strand, counting down.
TTTCTAAAAATAGTTAGTTGAATTTCTCTCATTAAACATTACAAATAATTCATTCCATTTCAAGTTCTGTCTCTGAGTATATATCTTGTTTTTAATTTTACTGCTGCACAGCTCCTGTCAGTTGAATAAAAAGTAATTATTTTAACATATGTACGTTGCAGCAATAAAATTCTTACTGAGTTACAACGACCAAGAGTATTCCGAATATTTTCACATTGTTTGTATGTATTATTGTATTACATAATACATTTTCTTTCTACTGCCACACTAGCTAATTTCAATTTTCATCATCAGCAGCGGTGGCAGCACAGAAAATCAACAACAACGACTGCGTAAGGATAACAGTAAATATCCTTCGTACAAAACAATATAAAATTATTGCAATATAGCAGAATAAAATGAAAAAGAGGATATAGAACATTAGTACCAAAAAAAAGAAAAATTAAAATGCATGGCAAAGAAAGTAGAAAACCGAAAAAACAATTGAATTATTTAGAAAGAGAAGCAAAAAGGTAGAGGATATAGCTACGAGTAATTTACAATATATCATAGAGTAAAAATGATGAGATGCAGTGTTAGCAGAATTATAAGCTAAATAAGAAAATGGTTTCAATAACAATGAGTATTAGATACAGGTGCCCTAAAAAAAAATGATAAAAAAGTTAGACAATATTTCATATTAAAGTTTTGAGTATTCAGCATAAATACTTACTATTAAAAGGAAACTTTATTGAGCGCAAGATACGTAGCAGAACAAATGCAAATAGTTATTACAGTTTTTACTTAAGCAACCATTTACCATCCACAGTGTGCCAAAACGACCACAAAGTTTTACCAAATTGTTCACAATATTACTTAGTGTAAACCAGAGAACATCTTTGAGTAGCTCATGGAGGGTTTTGAGCAACTACCAAAAATATGAGACGTGAGTGTGCCTTTTGCTTGAAAAATTGGGTATGAATCATACTTACTTAACTTGTAGTGGCTCTGGGCTCATGAATGTGAATGCGTGTGAAGCTCACACTCACATGGATTCAGATTCATGAAGCAGTGAATATCTTGAGCCACTTATGTTGAACTGTAGTACAGAAAAACAATTTTTTTTTTCTCTACACTATAGGGAAAGGTCGAAAATGGATTTTGGACATCACTTGGGGAGGCTCCGAACCTTGGAAAGGACAGTTTTGTTGCTCCAATCGATAGGGACAGCTCAAAAATGAATTTTGGACATTTTCGGAAATTTTTTTTTCTTGTTAACAATGTGAAAAGGTCGAAACTGGATTTTTGACATCATTTAGGGTAGCTCCGGAGTCTGGACCCTGAAAAGAACCTCTTTTGACCCAATTTTTTTTTTTTAATTAAGGGTGAAAGGTCGAAAATGGATTTTGGACATCATTTAGGGTGGCTACGGATCCTGGAACGGATCGTTTTCGACCATTTTGGTCCTTTTCAAGCTCCGGAGCCAGTCTGAGGGATATTCAAAAGCCATTTTCGACCTTTCATAAACGATTGGAGCGAAAAAAAAATTTTGGGTGGATTAAAATAAAATTGTTTTTTCTTCCAATCAATAGGAAAATGTCGAAAATAGCCATTTTCGAGCTCCAGACCTACCCTGATGTCCATTTTCAACCTTTCCTCATTAAACACAGATAAAAACAAAATATCCGAAAATGGATCAAAACGATTCTTTCCAGACTCCAGAGTCAACCTACATAATGTCCAAAATCTATTTTCGACCTTTCTTATTAATAACTTTAAAAAAAATTTCCGAAAATAGGCCAAAACGGTCTTTTCCAGGGTTCAGGCTCCGGAGCCACCATAAATGATGTCCAAAATCCATTTTCGACCTTTCCCCATTAATTACAGAGAAAATATTCTGAAAACAGGTCAAAAACGGTCCTTCCAGGGTCCGGAGTCACCCTACGTGATGTCCAAAGTCCATTTTCAACTTATCCCGAGAATAGGTAAAAAAAATTGCCTTTCCGGGGTCGCGAGCCACCCTAAGTGATGTCTAAAATCCATTTTCAACCATTTTCTATCGATTTTAGCAAAAATAAAAGAAATTTCCGAAAATGGGTCTAAAACGGCCCTTTCCAGGATACGGAACTACTCTAAATTATGCCAAAAGACAATTTTCGACCTTTCCCCATTTTTCAAAAAAAAACGCACGTATCTCAAACTTTTTTGATACAATCTGTGCCTTTGATTCATGAGTAGCTCATGAAACACTCATATTCTCATACGGAATGAAATGAAATGAATTAGGATTCATTAGAAATGATTCTGAAACACACTCAGATTCTCAGACTTCGCCGTGAGGCGGAATGGTTGCTAGATTCACTAAATTTGTTTGTGAGTGGTGAATCTGTCTGAATCTGCTAAAGGATTCAACAGATTCATTACGATTATTATAAAAAACATATTTTTGCTTGTTTATCAGAGAAGAAGGTTAGAAGAGGTTTACTTTCGTTTCATTGCACATTTACTATTTTTTTTTATGGATGGCTTTATTGATTCCGGCATGGATCAATAAAGCGAAAGGTATATACCTTTGCTCAGATTCGTAATCTCTGGCAGTCTTTGTTTTTATCAACGACAACGAAGCTCACAATTTTTGAAATCAGTTCAGGCAGGCATTGGAATAAAACCCTCAGAGTAGCAGAAAACGCGGTCTTTCTTAATCATCGTGGAAACGTTCTTTAGAGCAGGAAATACATGAATCGGTCCAATGTTTGAGAGAAAGTTGCTACTGATCGCGAACATTGCAAAAGTTTTGTGAAAACTCTATGCTTTATGAGCAGATAAAGGACACCGGAAAAGTAGATAGTTAAAGCGACCAAAAAACAAATCATTAAATAAACTGTCGGTTGAAACTGTTTTCGGAGATAATCTATCGGATTTTGCGGCTACTGCTTTTGTAAAAATCAATATAAGTTGGGAACCTCTAGGTTAAATTCCAAAACATTGGTATCATGACAAAATCTAAACATATGAAAATATACAAGGTGCCTAATACTTATGACCATTTTGAGATTTTATCTAAAATACTAAAAGGAAAGGTGTACAGATAATTTTATTCAAACAAGCTGTAAGTATGTACATAGAATAGATGAGTTTTGATGAATAAAAATAATTTTTTTTTTAAGAAAATAGTTAACATCAAAATTATATGTATTATTTTTTTTTTAATATTCAGATTGGTACTATCAGATTTCTAATACCGTATTCTTTTGACCAAGATTTTACATACATACCGTCATATACAGTTGTTAAGAGAATACGGTTTATAACGTTTAGCTGCAGCCGCCAAGCCATGAACCTTAAATTTTTAGATCTTTCCTTGAATACAACAAGAAATAAAAAAGCAAATCTTTGTCGGCAATTTCCGCATCCTTCTGCCTTTATGGATTATATTTTCCTCTTTTTCCACACATTTTTGCTAATTTTTCTCACGGCTCACTGATTATTACATTTTCTTTTTATTCTTATCTCACTACAGATGAAACCATACTCTCCGAGGATCCAACACCCGCCGAAACAACTCATCATGCCAGCGGCAGCAGCGCTGCTGGTAGCGCTGGCAGCAGTAGCGGTGCTGTCGGCATCGGTCCGGAAAAACAATCGACGCTGCTAATCCTGGCGGCTGTGGTGGCGATAGGCGCCGTTATAGTTACGTCAATTATTGTTGCCGGTATTGTGGTTGTATGCAAGCATAGACCAAGACCACCTGAGCCACAGGATGTGCGCAAAAGCATGAGGTAAGTCATCAGTTTATGGGTACGTGCGCTAAATATTCTGACTTACTTCAAATAATTTGTTCTAATGTGCACGTTGCTGGCAAAGTAAAAATAAAAGAAAAGGATTAACTAAACAAAAAGAAAAAAGGCCAAATAAGGTTATCATAAAAGGATAATGAAATATGCGAGTATATGTGTTTGTGTAAATGTACCCCAATGAGAAATGCAGGACAGATTAAAATTATTTCTATAATGAGCACACGATTCTTAAAGGAAAAATGAATTCAAGCAATTTGACGAACTTTCAACATTTCAAGGATAATAACTTTTAGTCAAATAAACTTGCGTCTAACAGAAAGCAATATTATCAAATAGTAAAGTTCGTGGGTTCTTAGATCAACATAAATTGGTTCGATAATTGTTTGGTTCATTCGACTAGTCTTTCGCTCGTCATAGTCTCAAATTACTTTTACTAACGTTAATTTCACAGTTTAATATTATTGTCAATGATAAAACCCATTAGCTGACACATAGTATATAAAAATATGTTGCCGGCCAAGCAAGTGTTAGGATAAAATAGTTTTTCCTAAGGCAAACTAGTACATCCTAAGCGTGTTAGGATGAACTACTTTAGTCTGTTGGCTGGTTGTAGCCCGACTCGAACCCACTTCGTTTTGAAAGTCACAGTCGTACCAACTAATCTACTGATTGGAGTTCAATGCAAAAATGTTTATGAATTCGGACTACAAAATGAGCGTTATTTTGATTTGAAATGAGTGATCTATGAATAATCACAGCCCGATTCATTTCCCTGTTGGGTTATGTTTATATATGTACATCTTGATTTTCCGCAATTTGCTAGCTGTTGCTCTTCTTCTGTTTTTTGTTTACTCGGCAGATAGGCCGGCATCCAAGCAAAAGTACAGACAGACACACAAATAGGTAGCATATGCGTCGCGTGGGATCTCACGTAATTACAAGATATTTATTTTAATTTTATGTAATAGTCCTTGTGGTTGTTTGTTGTTATTAGGTTTGTTGTTTTAGGGCTTGGTCTATAAATGCAAAGAAAATTGTTTGCTTGTTCCTGCAACATGGTATAAGGAAATTAATGAGTTAAATAAAATACTGTGAAGATAGATTTGTAAAGAAAATGAAAAAGCTTTCTAACTCAAGGTTAAAATTAGAATATTCTTCTAGAAGTATTATTTGTGTTTTATTAATAGCTGTGGTTATATGTTTTGTTTTTCTTAAAAATTTAAAGTTTGAACTATTTTGAGAAAATACTTTCCTTTGGGCGCACTCAAGTAAAACTTAAAGTTTCTGACCTTTCGAACTAAATAAAAATTATTTTAATTTTATTATTAAATTTTTTAATTAAAAGTTTAAAATTGTGATATATTAAAAGAATATATCAACTTTTATTGGTGGCGTTTTCCATTGAACTTTGTGGTTAGTGAATATTTTTACCTTTCTCTGTCTTTATGTTTAATGTGTTTTAGTTAATAATAGTTTGAGGTTACAGAATCTCGAGATGGTGCACACATTTTTTTTTCAAACTTTGCTCAATAACCCGTAAATTATGCTTGTGTATATGAGCTAAAACTGGATATGAACTGGTAAATGTGCAAAAAAAGATTGATTATTTAGTGAAAAAATTTAAATCTAAATTATAATGCAAGAAAGAATTAGTTAGGCCAGGGCGTCAACTCGACATAACTCTCATATGGATTCCAGGTCACAGGAACATTGAAAGTAATGCAAAGGCTGATGAATTAGTAAGATGCGTTTCCTGTCTTGATGAAGCAAATAACATCCTAAGTCAATTCAAACAGACCTACTGTCGAAAGCCGCAGTAACATCGCGAGCATCTCCGCGAATAGCACTGAACAATAAATTGTCTGCAATTATGTTGAAAAATTAAGTATTCCATTCAAACCTTTTTACCGTAATTGTATGAATGTAAACAAAAAAGAATCTGTTGAGCACTTTCTCTGCAACTGTCCGTCTTTTGAGAGAACCAGGCTCAGATATCTAGCATAAGTTTTCATCAACAACCTTTGCCACTTAACCCAAAAAGACATCGGGTCGCTGCTTCACTTCTTCTACAGAACTATCTGGATATAGATAGCTTTTATCGTTATCAAGGTATATCTTTTTTAAATTCTTTTGACAACTGGCTTTTAGCATGTTTGCTAAGCCACCACTCTAACCTTTATCTAGTAAACGAATATATCTTTCAGGCCCGTTGAAATGAATAAAGTTTGTAGTCGTCATATAATGCTGAAATATATAACCTCATACAAAATAGTTTGTCTTCATGTCATTGGGAAAGTTTGATTTTGTGTGATTATGTTATCAGATAGTTAAGTTTCAGCTCATATTTTTTTCCAGAAAATTAAAATTAAGTTTCTAATATAACAGACCAAAAAAAAGCTCAACATTCACAAGAAATTCATATAAACGCCATAATCATATTAAATATTCATCATACGTCATGTTATGCCAAATGCATTTAAGCTGGCACTTCAGCGTAAAAGCAGATATCAAGCTGAAAATTTCAAGAGCTAACTTTATCTAATCTACGTCTAATGCGCTATAAAACAACCTTAATGGATGAAAACAACAGCCACTACGTGTTGTTACGGATACAATGGCAGCACATCGTAGCTGCAATACAACGAGCGTTTTAACCAACAGCGAAACTAGCACGAATTTAATGGAAATCAAATGCAAAACTTTGCGGACGCAACCTACGGCACAAAAGCAAACCTACACAAACGGACGTAGACCAGAAAAATAACTCAATCAGCAGCACAAGCGCAAGTCGCAATGACAGCGATAATAACCCAGCAAACATTTTTAATCGCGTATGAGATAGTTTCCAATGAGCGAGAGAGGTCATATTTTGATGTCAAGCTATGGTTTGAAGAAAATGTTATTGCAGCAAAATGAAATATTTGTGAAGCATTCCACGCCAAATCGGACACCATTTTGCCTTCGCATCTATAATTTTTTTAAACTTTTTTTTTTATTTTGGTAGTGGTTGAGTGTATTCTAAATTTTTTTTTTTTTTTTAAATGAAACTTCTTTAGCAAGTGTGTAATTTGAAATCAGGAGTGCATACTGAAACGAAACTACTTTTCTTAGCGGTACTTTCACTTAGTATAGTTTTTCCTTGAAGGTAAGGCTTATTTGACGGGATCTAGAATAGTAAGAGCAAAAAACTATATATATCAAATTAAAGTAATCATCCAGCAGATTGCTCGAAAACTATCAGCTTCGAGATCGAAAAGCTGAGGTATAAGCGTGTAAAGATTTCCAATTTTTTCAAGCATTGTACTCATCATATACCTTGTCATAGCGAGGAGAAAAAAAACTTCTAATACGCTCTTTCATTATAATTGTTATTGTCTCCCAATTAAGCGTTGTTGTTATTAAAATACCAAAAGCAAAAAATAAATGTGTATGTGCGTAATTTAAGTAAGTAATTCAGTTAAGTTGAGCTAGATTTTTGATGAGAAAGAACAAAGAAAAAACAACTTCTTGTTATGTTCTTGCAGTCTGGAAACTTTTATTTTGTGATGCATATTTTTCAAAAGATTCGCCATTTTTATTTGATTTTTGTTATTTAAATAAGACATTTGCGTCTAATTCCATCGCAGTTTAGTTTTCTAAGGGTTTCACTTCAACCACGTGTCAACTGCACACATTATATTTTTTAATTTCTTTATCAAGCTATTTAAAAGATGTGAATTTTTGGATATTAACTTTTTCAACATGTTTTTTTTTGAAAAGCTCTTAACAATATATAGTGTTGGAAAAAATAAAAGGGACGAACGCAGCAAAACATTTATTATTGGATTATTTTCTTATGCTACAATCTGTTTTTAATGGAATTGACTGCAAAGTTACGTTATTTAATGGGAATCAATTAAGCAAAATCAAACAAATTTGAAAGCGCACACATTTTGCATAAAAGCGTCTTGAACTTACACAGTTCATATTTTAGCTGGAAAAAATAATATGGACAAAATATAATTTTGAGTCCCTTGGACAAAATATATTAATAAAAGTGATCTTAAGTAGTAAGTTGTATTTAAGAATGATATAGTAAATACTTTATGTGTGGACCCTTCACTTACTTGCGAGACTTAATCGATATTTATTGGAAATAGGTCGTGGATCCATTGTTACCAAGCTTAAAGAGATGATTTTAAAAAATTGTGAAAATCAGGCCAAAAATTCGTGATATGCCCAGTATAATGAAATGCTCTGAAATCAGTTGCAATAAGAGAGAGAACAGATTAAGAAATCCAAGACTTTACCAACTTCGACGAATGTTTTGGATCATTGTCGTGCACAAATTCCCATTGAAGAGGCATTTCCTCTTCTGAATAAGACAACATTGTAGAACTAAATATGTTTACGTATGTTTGGTTTTAAAGATTTTGTACTTTGGTCTAACGATATTATATGTATTTACTAATCGATTTTATTCAAAAAAAAGTTTGCGAAAAGTTTTATAAAGTACTATTTATTATTTAGTTCGAAATAATCTTAATTCAAGCAATAAAAAAAAATATGTAAACTCTTAAATTCTTATTTACCCACATTGACGACCCCTGAGGGCACATTTTTCAAAAACATTTTATCCCACCAATCGAATGAAAAAAAGACGAAAATGAAAATCGAAAGACACCGGGGTATTCGCCTATTCTATGAGTATGAGTGGAGTGTTTTGATCCCAAAATGCTTATAAAAAAGTATAAATAAATCATCGATGTCATCAAGGATTACTCTAACTATACAAAATATATAAACCCATTTTCAATTTTTGAATCGAAAAAATTTGGGTTGTTTATTATTGATTGGTGCTATACTTTTTTTTTTTTTTTTTCATTATATACGCGAGGTCTGCAAAATCAATTGCTTCAAAAAATAAATATTTCTATTACAAATTTTTTCAACACACTTCCTTAGTACGTTGGAGATTCAGAGACTTACAGTAAAATTTTTTCAAAAAATTGGTTCTAAACAACCCATAAGGAGATCGTTTGATAAAGTTTTTCAAAGTAAAACTTAAGTTTTCGTAAAGTCGAATGTCGAATACACATATAAGAAAACTAATAGCTGTAGTAGCTAAATTCTAATATTTTTAAGTCTTCTATTTCGAATGAGAATAGTTAATATTTTTTTATTTATTTTTCCAATGATTTTATATCATTTTTAATTTGAATAATAATTTATAAAGTGATTTGATTTGTAGTTGTTATTTGAATGAATTGAATTTTTCAAACATGAAAATTAAGTTACCATAAAATAATATCACTCTTCCAAAAAAAGAACCGCCTGGCTGATGGAAGACTTAGCAATTCTTCGAATGTTGACTGGGGCCACACAAACTAAATTATTTACGCTGTGGAAGAAACTTGATGCTGTTGCTATTGTCGGACTTTGTGTTCACTTTGCAACTTTATGCTGATTGAAATTTATATGACATTACAGTTGTTGTTGTTTTTGTTTGAATTTTAGTTGCTTGAATTGTTAGGAATTGCTTTGCGGCACGAGTTTAGTTTTCATTGCATACATTCAGCCATAACTTCTCGTAGCGCAAATAAAAGAACAAACAAACTTCAAAAGACTGTAATAAAGTCTATGTACTAGCAGAATATATAACAGCAGATGTTGGTTAAAAACAATGATGCTTCACAACAACAACTGTTAGCTGCCTAATTAACATTATAATAAGCGAAATTTTTTTTTTTTTTTGCATTTCACTTTAAGATGTTATATTTTTTTATGTTTTTACTTAACTTTATCTATTTCGTAGTTTCTTTTACACTCAGCAAATATTTTTAATTGTGAGAAACTGAAATTTGAATTACCGATTCTGGTAGATTGTTTGAAAAAAAAATTGTTCAGGGCTAAAAGACGCTTTGCGTATTAATTAAAAGAAAGAGTTACAATCGATTATTGTTCATGTTAAAACGTTACTTATAACGTCTTAACATAAAATATCCCTTTTTCCTCTATATTTGCTCTATTTACTGTACTATTTCTTTTTCTAGAATGTACTTAAGATCATATATCAATTTATACTTTGATAGAAATGATGTACAATCAAAAGAAATTACTTAACCCTTATTCTGATAGAGAAAAAAAACATGTAATGATAACAGAACTGAGGTCAGACGTTCATGGTGCTTCTAAAAAAAAAATTCATTGAGCAAAACTGTATTTTAACGTGAATTTAAGTTAAGAGTTTTCATTTGTTATTTGTTTAGTAGTTAAAATATGCATTTTGTTTTTGACATTTCTTAACAAAGCGCAAAATAATTCATTTGCAACTCAATTTAAATTCTACCACTCATCACAAAACTTTGCTATTTTGCATTTCCTGACCAAATGGAAAACTTTGAAACTTCAACTAACAGTCTTCCCACTGACTATCGCATACCATAGAAAAGTTGTAAACTCTAATGCCTGTTCCTTATTATCACGCAGAAGGACTATCCATCCGCTTATCCTCCTACTAACTGCATGAAGTATTTGCCTCTTGTTTTTGCACAAATGTAAATTATGTTGTGCGACATTTTGATATAAATAACTCTTAACAAAGTTCGCCTAACTTTGCACGCAATACGTTGAGCTGCGTTGCTTTTACATTACGCTGTCCAGCACGATGTTGATACGTTTTGTCAACATCCATTTGTGCACGTACGGCTGCTACTTACTCTGTTGGCGTTTCTGCCTTTGTTATGTCTTTTGAATCTTATAATTTTTCATTAGTTTTAATATTATTTATGTTGTGATTTAATTAAAATAATTCCAGGCAGAGAAAAATAATTACAACTAGATTCCCTTAACTACTTTTTTAAACTAATGATAATGACTCTGTTAAATTATCCTTTAATATCCAAATTTTAGTTTCACTCCTTGAAAGTTTAAGATTTATGAATCTGCGCTGATCCAATTAAAAATATTACTTTTTAATCTATCTACATCTCCGCAGAATGCAATATTAAGTTATTCGAAGCAATGTTCTGTTTGTGGTGTTATGGATTTATATGGTGGTGTAACAGTAGAGTGATCTGAAAAATTTTTTAAAAGTTTGCTCAGACAATTAAGAATAAAGATTAAAGTATCTTAAGTCTCTATACATGAGCTTGTAAATATGTGCACCGACTCACCGCATTCAAACAGAAAATGATTTGGACAAATTGAAGCTTCTCTTTTCGGAAGTTCAAGAAAAACTTATTTTATTCCCGACGGATTTTTCCAAAAAACTCTAAGACTATAAATGGTTCTTCAATCTATTCAAAACTCCAATTGAAGAAATTTCCTTCTTTGGAACCCTAAAGGAGATTATCACAAGGTTTGAGCAAATCCAAAATAAAAAAATTATAGACTATTTCATTTGGAGTAACTCATAGGCATATATTTCATTTGAAAAGTATGTTCTAATACAGTTACTTTTACTTACACGATAAGATCTATATCAGAGACTCAATCAACCCAAATTCAATAGTTTTTAGGAAACAATACTGAGAGACGTCTTATAAAAAACTTGTGGTCTTACTTTATTTTTAAAAGCTGTAGTTCTGAAAAATTCTTCTCTAATGAGGAACATACATATCTTTTGTATTGGTCATATTTTTTGATAAGAAATGGAATATATTCGAGTTTTTGACATTTTTTTTTCTCAAATAAATCCAATCAGTAAAACTTATTTTTTGGTAATATGAGCTTATACAAATGATTTAGCCAAAACTTCTTCAGCAGATTTCAGGAGCACAGTGATATTGCTCTATTTTACATGTCAAGTTCATGTCGATCAACCAATACTACACAAGCAAATTACTTAAATGTACCTTTGTCTTTTATCATAGAAAGTTATAGCGTTACCTGTTAGTGTTAGATATACATATCAATATTGCCGCTACTTTTCCATTTTCACTTATAACTCCGAAACTCCAATAAAAAACGCTAAAAAGAATTGGCGTGCGCTGACCCAGAACATATTTTTACAAGCTCAGTATGCAAAGCCTTTGGCCTAAACCTGCGGTGGGCACAAAAATATAACAAAAGAGGAAAACAACAACATCAAGCAACAACAAACGAAATTTTAAAGTTTTGTTTACTTTCATTTCCAAAATTGCCATTAGCACAAAAAAAAAACAAATTACACTACAAACAAAAACAATTGCAACATTCGTCAAGACACAATGCGGCGCCGTCATTTATGCCTTTGTGTTTTGTTTTTGTTTTCATTTGAATTCAAGTCAAGCCTCGATAGCGTTGAAATTCTGCGAATTTTGTGCCTCGATAGCGTTGAAATTCTGGGAATTTTTTTTCGCTTGGTTGTGCGTCGAATAGCGGTTAGAGCAATTTGAGGAAATTGATGCACTAAGTGCCCTTCACTGGCCTAAACAAAAGAAGTTGGAGAATCCTAATATGCATACATATATTTATAGCATAGAACGCAAAATTTTACTTATTCATTCTATCGTGTTTTCAATTCATTTTCTTCATTTAATTTTGTCTTTGACTTGGCGATTTTTCTCTACTAATCAGTCTTTATTTGTTATAAAATTCACCATTTTTTAGTAAATTTATCGCGAATAATGCCAGGGGTAAGCTCTTTGCTGATCTTTTTTTTAGTAAAAATCTCAAACTTTGGTGAATTTTTTTCATTTTGAGTTACTTTTTCATGTTCATGTCGACAAAAGTACATTCGGCATCTAAAAAGTACATTTCAGCTCTCCTTTCAGCATATTTCCATAAGACCCAAATGCCATCATTGCCCCTTCTGTACTTATATAAAAAAAAGTAGAACAAAGTATCATAGAATAACAAGGTACCCACAAAGCATCCTTTAATTAAGGTAAAAAAGTTCTTCGCTCACGTAATATAATATATTGAGAAAATTGCGATTTTTTTATAAAAAAAAATTCTTAAACATACAAATTTGCTTAAGTAAATATTTTCTTGAAGTAAGAGAAAGTTGAACTCAAACCCAAGTTTGTTTCTTCCAATAACAATTTACTAATACAAGAAAATGTTTTCCTTGAACTCAGTTAAGACTTTTCTTCAGTAAGTGATTTCCATATTATTGAAAAAAAAAAAGTTGTGCATAGAGCACACACGCCTTGTCTTCAAAAAAGTATCACTAAAAAAAAAGCTAATTGTCTTTAAAATATTATGAATTCATTAGAAATTTTCTTATAAGCGATTTTCTATGCTGTCACTATATTCATATATTGCCGCTATGCAACCGAGCTACTCAATGAGCTAAACCTTAGGTAATATCTTTTTGTACACCATCGCGTAAAATACAAAAGCTTCCAGGTGCTAGCTACACTTTATATTAAACTACACTGTACTGCATTTTTACTACGTTTTTCCTGCTCTCACCTCGCGTAGCTTTCTCGCATTACGAGTACTTCAACGTTGTGACGTTGAGATTCATATCTAAATTGATGGGGTTTTTTTAACTCTTTTCTCTTGCTTTTGATGAGTTTAATTAAATTAATCACTGAATTTAGTTAATTTAGTGGGCAAGACGTTGATGGCACCAAGTACGTACGCGCGCAATCTATGCGATGAAGTTGGATTCTTAGTGGTGGGAAACCGAAGCAACCGACAGAAGCAGCAGCCACAACTGCATTAAAAATCGTTGTCCTAAAGAATAACTTGCAGGTTTAATGGCTGCGGGTGTTAAAACTGAATTGCCATTTCTAGTTTAATGAGCAATCAGCGTTGCAAAAGAATAAACTAAAATAGGTGTGTCATGAGTTTCTTGCAGTTTTTGTCTATTAGAAGTCTTTAATCTTTTTTATTCGAGATGAAATATGATGTTATTATCACTGAACTGAGAAAAAAAGCACTATATTTCAAGAATGAAAAAGTGTCTTGACACTAAGCAATACTTTCCTTCAAATAATATATTTGATATCCAAATATTCAGATCCAAAAACTTCAGGAGGGCTTCAAGCTACAATTTTTAAAATTTTCTGAACTTCCTGATTAGAAAAATTTTGAAAACTTAAATCATTTTAGTTCAAGCTTTATTTATCTTGTATTAGTGGTAGCACCAACATGCTCGCAAGACTTCGTTTTCATGTAGTGGTGCAACAACCACGTGGAGCAAAAAGAAAAATAAGAAAACTAGCGAAATACGTCTTGTTTTCTCCAATGCTTGCAGTGAACTAAACTTAAAACATATCCTATACGTAATGCACTCCCGTTAAAACTTGCAGAAGAACCAACCATGATCTTGATTCATCATCAGTACTTTGTCATTTGAAAAAGCGCGTGTTGCCTACTCATCGGACGTTAGGGCTGCTGATTAAAATCTTCCGTTGAGCAAATCGACTTATGATTATTATATTGGTCAATTGAGACAAAACTTTCGGTAACGTTGGTCTATAGCGATTTCCCTCTCTCCTTCGTTTCACTTAACAAATTTACAGTTGTTTGTATTATACTTCTGGGTGTTCAGGAGCCTTTGTGTCGATTAAAATGGACGATTGACATTGATGAACATTAGAGTTCTTGCTCCATAAATAAAGTCGGATTACTGACCAAAATATTCCATAATAAAAGACCACGACTCGAAGACAACTAAAACATGTAGATGACTATAAATGATTACATATCCTTTCTTTAGTTTAATGAAATATATAACTATAATAATGCTCAAGCTGTGTTTGGGGAAAAGCTTTTTCTTGTTTTTTACTTAAATTAATGTATATTTCAATTAAATGTAAAAAAAAAATAATTAAACTCAAATGATTTACTTGAATTTAGTAAGGTCTTCCTTATATGCAATTGACAGACCCAAATCATGACAAAGGAGAAATTTCGTAAAAAAAAGTGTATAGACTTACAACTCTGAAAAGAGAGGACGTAGGACAGCTTTCTAACAAATGCTGATGATGATGCTTTGCTGATGTAATCATTTTCTTTTGGTGTTGTTTTCACTTTTATTCGTGGGCGCTACGGCAAGAAGTGTTCCGTAGATTAGATAAAGTTTTCTGCTACTTAATATAGAAATGATAGCTGCTGGAAACAAAATGAGTGCTGTCGTAGAGTCGAGGCAGTAAATAAGTTGATTGAGCTAATTATGGAATCAAATACAGTTCGCAAAATGCAAGTCTTAATGTTCAATAAAAATTTGATATATTCAACGCGAAAAATGAGTGCAGTAATTTTAAGATAACACACATAATTTACATCGAAGAATTGAAGCAACATTTCCAAAAACAATTGAATATAACATTTCATAATAACGAGCGATCTAAAAACGCTTTCATGAGAAAGGCAGAAATATACAAAAATGTCTTTTCTTTCTGAAGGACGATAGGAAAATTTTAGCATTTTTTCGTTAAAATCTAGAAGGGGTGATTAAATGACCCTAAGTACAAATGACATTTATGTACCTCATTTGAAACGTATTTCATTTTACAACAATGTTTTTTTTAAACATTATAGTCGTACGTACGTACATTGGAGTACGTTTCAGAAGCCGAAATATGATAACTTAAACATTCGATTTTTGATGCGCATATCACAAAGGTAATTTGTTTTTAATTTCAATTACACTACCAGAATAATAAGCCTTAAAACCAAAATAGCCAATAGCTTATGTGTGCCATATTCTGCTTAATTTTTCACATGAACCAATACATGACATATAAATGGCCTACTACACATATCTTTAACAAATGCCGATTTCTTATTCTACACCAAACCACGTTCAATCTGCTCTAATTTTTTGCTTTTGCCATGCAATCAATTGAAATAATAAATTAGTAAAACTTTTGCTGATGTCGCCATTGCTTTATCCAATGCTCTTTTTCATTTTCATCATGGTTTTTCCTTTTGTTCTTCTTTTTATATTCTGCTGCTCCTTTTGTGTGTATCATCCTAATTGGGTGTACTTATCGGATATCCACAATCTCAATCTTATTTCGAATTAATTGAGCTGAACAGATGGACTTTACTTAGTTCGTTTTTATTGTTTTTGTGCCCTACAACTTCCCAGAATGTTCTTCGACGTACCTTTGCCAAGCTAATGCCATTGCGTCAGATATACCAGCGGCAAAACAGATTTCTTATTATTCGAACTGATTTTCTTCTGCTGCCAATGCAGAGAACATTGTCGAGATTATTTAATGCTTAATCCTGGAAGTATGTAGTCATTGTACGTAGCAAAGGTCAAAATACAGCACATTCGTATTCCAGTGAAGTTTTTTTGTTGGCAAAAAACAAAAAAAAAATGCCAATTTGTGGGTGTGATCTTAGTGTCTTTGTATACTTTGATTGCGATGTTTACGAACTTTAAATTTTCACTGTCACTTTAGCCTGCATCTTTTTTACTAAAAGCGCTTGAGTGCAAAAGTTTTCAGTGGCAAAACAATTTTTAGAATATAAGTAGATACTTGAAATAATAATAAATAATGCGGCACTACCAGTTACTATTCGTATTTAAATATTTTTCGTTTCTTATTACAGTTCACATTTAAGGTCCAGAAGGTAGCGCCGCATTTTTTATAGTCAATTTCTTCCGCTTAATTATTTTGCTGATAATTGAAATAAACTTCAGTTGCCAGTTGTGACAGGTCAAACAAAAAAAAATTCCACTCAAAGACTTGTAAGCCACAAGTAGAAAAATATATTAACAATAAGATCCACAATGATCCATACAAGACAAGTATTTCCTTTAACTACTTTTCGTACATCCCTTTACTACTTTTTGCACTTCTCTTTACTACCTTAAAAGTAAACAGAAGAACATTTACATTTTATGTGAATAACTTTATTTTGTAGTTATAAATTCTCTTAGCTGGTAAAGTGTGATGTTTTTTTCTTTTGGTACAGCTTTTTGCTTGGCCTCAGTTTTTTTTTATTTAATCATGCTTATATTTTTTGTTTGGGTATAATGATTTATGTGCTGCTTTTCAGGTTCGGTATTTTACAAGTGAATTTTTGTTTGAAAAGTAAAGTGTCTGATATTTATTTTGGGTACTTCTTTTCAGTTCAGTTTATCCTATTTGCTCCAAAATAAATGGTCACGTTAGTTATGCGTAGTCTTAGTCATAACCATAATTATAATTGCGATCGTAGTCGCAACCGGAGCAATAATTTTAATTTTAATCATACTAAAAGCTTAAAATAGTATGCCAATCTTCATACTCACCAATTCTGGTACTTTTCACTTACTCCTGTTAATCATAAGAAGTGCGTCTTCTGCATAATAATATGGTTGTGTGAAAGAGATAGCAGCAGAACTTCTTATGTTCATTAAAACTCTTTTCCTTTGATTTTTCTATTATCTAGCAGAGTAGTGGTAAATA